>JAOVVI020014182.1:0-11590 GCA_028571085.2 Nepenthes alata | reverse complement strand
AAATAATAATAAGTAATAATAATAAACTTAATAAAATGTATAACGTTTAAATAATTAATATAATAATAGGTAATAATGAGGCGCCACCTCACCCCCTTCTTCTCGATTCTTCCTTCTGCGCTTCATCTGTCACTCTTGTTTCTCCCTCTCGTCTCTCAGTCTTTCTCTTTCTCTCCTTTCCTGGCCTTTCTTCCGTTTCATCTCCCTCTTCCTCCAACCGATGCCGCACGCACCCGTCTCATTCTCCGTTGCCAAATCTGAAAGCGTTTCCATCGATTTGATTCTTGCTCATTTACTCATTTGACGGTGATAGTGGGATTATAAATAATAATGTGCGCAAAGGGTGAGAAGTGGTCCGTGCCTCTGCAGACAAAGCTTCCTGTGCCAGAGTTGCCGTCGTCAGTTTGTGCCGCCGTCGCCGTTAACCCTAGCCACCACTGTTCAATCAGGCAAGTAAAACTCCTGTCTCGTTTGCAAGTAACTCTTCTGTTAATTTGCAACTGTTCCGTCATCCTCTCTCTAAATTAATCGTATTCCTCTCCAAATGCTATTAAATTAGTGATGTGTGTGAAAATTGTTATAAAAACGGAATTGGGCAAAAAAACAGAGCTTCGTGCTCTGTTGGTCGATTTGCTGTCGGCATTGTGCAGGTACTGGTGTGCACTGTCCGCGATGTGTGGGTGGTATATGGCAGTGTATGCTTGTAGATTATATGTGTATATTTATTTAGTATGTATTTATATGTATATTTCCATTCGGGCAGTATGGGTATGTGAGTAAAGAGGTGTGTGTTGTGTGTTAAGTGTGTATTCTGTGTGTGTGTGTACGTGGCTGTGCACAGTAGGTGTGTCTCGTGTAATAGTGTGTGTTGGCAGAGGGTATATATATATATATAATTATAAATGTGTTGCTATGTTGTGTACATGTGTAAATTTGGTGAGTTTAGAATAATAATTGCCGGTTAAGTGATTATTTCTATATTTTATTGATGAATTTCGGTAAATTATTATTCACGTTAACTTTATTGGCATGCGTAAATTTTTTTGCACTCTTTGACTAAGTTGAGGAGAGAGTATGAAAATACTAAGGTATCGAGTCGAATCGGAGGTTACGGAACCTTAGTGTAGTCTACAATTTTCTAATACTGAATTCATAATCTGGAGGTTGAGGTCGTTTAGATAGATACTTATAATCCTGTGAACCGATTTATGAGATATAAATGGATACCGTACCGAGGTGGTGTTGGATTTTACTTATTGATGATATAAATATTCTGTTCCCAAATGGACTTGGACCAGAAGAGTACAGAATATATGAAGGTTATCCGATGGGATAACAAGAATGTATGTGTGTGAGGATTAGATACGATACTTGTACACTACGGCTGGCAAGTATCATGAGACCATAGGGTTGCTTGTCAAACTTGCGAGCACCGGAACCTTGAGGGTGACCCAGCTGTGGGCGGGTGTGTGGATTGAGGGTTCACAATGATGTATAAGGTCCGATGAGACTTTCGTGGTATCTCGTATAAATGGGACCTCTTTTGTGATGGGTTCAATGAACCTATACCGTGATTGACACTCGGATTCGGTGGAATCCAATTTGTATCTCTAATGATTTGTTGTCATATGGCATTTGAATCGTGAATACGACATGTTATTAAATCTCAAATAATTGTTAATTTATATAATGTACTTATTATGCTATTAATATCTGAGACGTTTTATTACATTTTGTTGTTTTATTATTTATTTACTTGCTGGGTCTTAGACTCACCATTACGTTTTGTTGGCTCTAGAGTAGAAGTTATGACAGGTTAGAAGAAATCAAGCTGTTGCTGAGAAATTTCGGGATAGAGACGATCTTGGGGTTAGAAGCTTGTGATAGGAAGCTCTAGAGTTAGTTCGATTGGTCGAGGTTTTAGTTAATTATTTTATCGGGACTACGTTTTCAGAGTTATTTTATTAGACTTCTAATTTAATCTTCAACCCGTGTAGCAGGGTTCGATTGGTAACCTCTACCCACCCATTTACTTATGGATAGGCGACTGAGATGTGGACCAATCGGATGCTCAAACTTGTGCAATATTTGCTAAAGCGCTTGACGATGAATTAGGTTTCGTTGTCGGTCACGATGATCTCAAAAATCTTGAATCTACAAATGATGTTCTGCCAGGCGAACTACGTGGTATTTTGCTCAGTGATCCGAGCCATTGGGGAGGTTTTGACTCACTTCGTGAAGTAATCAATGCCTACTATGACGAATTTCATCTACCCGGACGCAATGGGAAAGTGCCAAGTATAACGAAACCCCATTGCGCGAAGGGCCAAGGAGCATGAAGGGTCCTCAGCTCTGTGAGCGATAGATGGGGCATGTTGCCGTGGATTTGACAGTTCTTGCATTTTTTTACGAAATCCATGACATCTTTCTTCATTGTTGGCCAATAGTAGCCTTGGCGCATTATTTTTAAGACATGGTTCTTGCCCCTAATATGTGACCCATAGATGTTGAGATGTATCTTGCTTAACGCATAGTCGGCTTCCTTCGATATGAGACACTACAAGTGCGGGGTGGAGTACCCTCGGCGGTGTAGCCTCCCATTCACAATGGAGTACCAACCGACCATTTTCTTTACGCGTTTAGCATCGTTTGGATTCTATGGCAGGGTCCGTCTGTGATATATCTCCAATGGGGCGACATTCAACTTTCGCTATCGGAGACTTGTAACACTTTTTGCTCGGATTCTTCTATACTTGGAGAGGTGAGGTCCTCTCGCATGTCTTTCGAGTATTGCTCTGGGCTTTTGGCTATGACGATCCTCGCCAGCTGGTCGGCTTTCTAGTTGTCCATTCTCAAAACATGCACCATCCCAACCTTGTTAAACTTCTAGGCCATGTTCCTTACTCTAGTGTGAAATTTTGCGAGTAAAGGGCTCGACACCTCAAAGTTTCCGCAAACTTGGCTGACGATCAATCCCGAATCACTATAGACGGTAATTTGCCTCGCCAAGCATTCCTTTGGCAGTCTTAACCCAGCGAGTAGGGCCTCATATTCGGCAATGTTGTTGGTAACCGAGAATCCTAACTTCAATGAGTACCTCATCTCGAACCCGTCGGGGATCCTCACGATCACCCCAGCACCACTACCTATATGCATTGAGGACCCATTAACGTGGAGGGCCCAGCTTGGCACCTCCAGCCAGCGGTCGACTTTGCTAGGACTATCGATGTCCAAAATCGGGGTCATGGTCTTAACGATGAAATTCACCAGGGCCTGTCTTTTTATTACCTGCCATGGCTTGAATTCTATATCGAACTCACCCAATTCGATGGCTCATTTGACTAGCCGTCCTAACATGTCGAGCTTATGCAGAACTTTTTTTAAGGGTTGGTCAGTTAAAACAACTATTTTTTGTTCCTGAAAGTAAGGCCGCAATTTTCTAGTCGAAAAGACGAGTGCCAATGCTTTTTTTTCGACGTGCATATAGCAAGTCTCGACACTTATCAAATCTTGTTGATGTAGTAGGCCGACTGCTATACATCAAATTGTTGCCAGATCAAAACTGAGCTTACTAGCACCTCTGAAACTACCAAGTAAAGGTATAGCTATTCGCCTTCTTTTGACGACGTCAGGAGACGGGGGCTTGTAAGGTACTCCTTTAGCTCTTCAAAGGCAGCATGGCAGTCAAACGTTTATTGAAAGTCGTTCGCTTTTGTCCCTCTTAAGGCCTTAAAGAAGGAGAGGTATTTGTCTTCGAATTTTGCTAGGAAGCGGGAGAGCGTTGCGAGTCTCCTGGTCAGCTTTTGAATGTCTTTCACAGTCCGCGGCGGGCTCATATCCATGATTGCCTTTATTTGTTTGGGGTTTGCCTTAATCCCCGTCGGGAAACGATGAAACCTAAGAATTTTCTTGATGATGCTTTAAATACGCATTTGATTGAGTTCAACTTCATCCTGTGCACTCAGAGCACCTCGAAGGCCTCACTGAGGTTACAGATATGGTTGTTGATGGTTTTACTTTTGATGAGTATGTCATCTACGTACACCTCCATATTCCAACCAATTTGGCTATCGAATATTTTATTTATAAGCCGTTGGTACGTGGCGCCCGTATTTTTCACCCCGAAGGGTGTAATCTTGTAGTAGTATGTTTCCTGATCTGTTATGAAGAAAGTATGCTCATCATATTCGGGACTCATTCAAATCTAGTTGTAACCCGGACATGCATCCATGAAGCTAAGTAGGTTATGCTTGGAGGTGGTATCCACCAGTAAGTCGATCCTAGGCAGTGAAAAGTTATCCTTCGGAGACACTTTATTTACATCAGTGAAGTCGACACACATTCATCATTTTTCGTTATTCTTCTTAACAAGAACCATGTTGGAGAGTCAGTCTGAATACTGGATTTCTGGGATGAAGTCGGTGTTAAGCAATTTCTTCACCTCCTCCCAAATGGTAATCAGTTTTTTGATAGAGTGGTTCTTCCACTTTTACCTTACTGGCTTGTGACTTGGATCAATGTCCAACTTATGGATTATTACTCGGTCGGAATCCTGAACATGTCAATAGGGATCCATGCAAAGACATCAGAGTTTTATTGGAGAAAAATTATTAGTTGGTTGCATAGGGATTCGGCAAGTGATCCCCCTATCTGCATGCACCTCTCTAGATCACCGGGGTCCAACGGAATGAGGTTCATCGTCTTGCCCGCCTGGGCTTGCTATAGAGTCACTTCATCTTTGTGATCAAAGTCCTATATCGGCTGGTCCAGAATGGCTTGGGTGACTTGGGATTGGTAGTATGTCTAACCTGTTAATTGATGGTCCAAAATTTCTCTAATGCCACAGGTCGTAGGAAACTTCATCTTTAAGTGTGTAATTGATGTTATGGTCCCAAACATGGTTAGGTAGGGCCGGCTTAGGATGACGTTGTAAATCGAAGGCAGGTCGACCACCAAGAGCATCAGTATGTGGGACACCGTGTTGGGATACGTTCCTAGGATGACTTCCAATTGGATGGTTCCTTGGACGGGTATCAGCTCGTTGTCCAACGTGTAGAGGGGTCATTTAACCAGTTTCAGTTGATTCTTTTTTAGTCCCAATTTAAAATATGTATACAGGTAAATCAAATCATGTAAATTTTTATTATCGATAAAGACCCATTCCAATTAGTAATCGATCATATCATCTAAAACGAGCGCGGATACAATCATAGATCAGGAGTGGGTAGTCATTACATGGGGCATATCTTCCTTACTAAAACTAATGACATCGTCCCTAAATTCTACTCTAGGTTTCTTTGAGGCGGCCCCGAAGTGGTTTGAGGGGTGGTCCTGGCCGCCACCATGTTGACTACTACTGCGACTCTATTCCTTGGCTGGTGTTGCTTTGTCCGTTTTTTGCCTGCTCCGGGTTTTGCAGGAACTTAGCCAGGTGTCCCTCTCCAGATGAGCTCTTCAGTCTCTTTTTACAAAGTCTGGCAGGCCTATGTACTGTAACCCGAATATCGATGGTAATGCCAGTATTTCGTTTGATTTTTTCCCTCTGAGTTCTTAACCGGCTTCGACTACTTTAGGAATTTTTCTTTTCAAATCTGTATGAGAATGTTGGTCCGAGAGTCATTCAAAGGAGTCAGATTTAGAGGCCTAAACTCCTTTCGAACTCCAACTCTCCTTAGGCTGCTTTCTCGAATCTCAGGAGTTGAAACGGTCTCCATTTCTCTTTTTTTCATTTGGCAGTCCCTGGTGGAGGTCATCTCTGCGCTCCAGATGCTTAGTCTCATTGGCCTCTTTGGCCATCATGTAAGCATGGGCCATGGCTTCGGTTTCACGGAACTTTTGGGGATTCTTATGGGCTAGATGTTTAAAAACTTGCCCGACTCCAAAATCGATATGAAGGTATTTAGTTTCACCTCATCAGTCAGTTTGGGTATTTGGCGACCTTCTGCGGTGAACCGAGCCAAGAAACTCCTCAGACTTTCGTTAGGTCATTGCTTGATACCGGTGATGTGCCAAGGCTACATTTCCTCCCTTAGGTTGGAGGCGAACTGAGTTAAGATTCGGTTGACCTCATTGGTAAGCTCCTAAAACATCCAAATTGAATTTAGCTGCAGGTAGTAAAATCAAATGCAGGCGTCCCCCTTAAGGGTCAGTGGAAACACATGTATGTAGTGATTTTGCCCAGGCCCTGGAAGCTCAGTTGGGTACGAAAATAGTCTAGGTGGTCCATCGGATTGGTACTTCTATCATAGGGTTCCAAGGCCATCATCTTGAACTTCTGGGGGAGCGGTTGCATCCAGATCTCCATTGTGAACAATAATCGCCTCAGATTCGCAGAGTGTCTACTAGCGTCTCCCTTAAATATGTGTTGTCATATTTTTTTCACTTGCCCTTCCACTTGAGGGGAGACTGCAGCCCTTTTTGTGTTGAAGTAGGTCCTCAATTTTGAGTGGTTCGGTGAGCGGTGCGAGGCCAGTCGACTATTGCTGCTGGTCGAATAGACGTTGCACGAGGCTCCCTCTCAGGCCAGGGATCTTTGCTCATCGCATGCGTAATAAGGGTTTTGTCGCTCCGTGCTCTCATCTAGTGTCGTGCGACCAAACCAGCCCTTCAAACATGATTAAGCCCCATCGCTCGAAGGTGCTTGGGCTTTGAGGTCGTCCGAGCATCGTATCTTCCTAGTTGGGTGCTTCTTCCTCTGGCTTTTTCGCTTTGATGCCAAATTGCAGGTAGTGAAGGAAGAAGCCGCTTTGATATTGAGGAAACAAGAATTATGGAAGAGTTCTCAAGAAGCTTTTTGGGCAGTGCGTTGTCTTTTGTGAGCTCTTGAGTACTAGCCTGAGTATAGGCGTATGTGTCTGAATGTGTTTGAGTGTGCCCTTTGAAGTTTGTCTCAAGAGGTTTTTATAACATTTGGACCAACTCAACCGTACTTGGCTGCCAATACTGGTCGCTAGCTGTTTGTGCGGATTTGACAGCTGGGCACGTGGATCGTGGGCATTGATTAGGGTAATCGTAATCAGTTAAAATGATCATTTCCTTCTTCGAGGAGATACTGAATGCAGCGGATATAGGAGTTGCCATTAGGAGATATCCGCTGAGTTGGAGTTATCGTTTGGGGTAATTTGCTGAGTTGGAGTTACCATTTTGGAGAAAGATTGCGATTGGGGATAATATTCAAGGTGTCGAACTGGTTAAGGCAAGTAATCTTAGTGCGCGGGAAGAGGACTATGGGCCGTCCTGATTAGGCCGAGGTTGACTTGGGCTATCCTAGCCGGCTGGGATGCTGTTTCGGTCAATGTAAGCATTGACCACTCCTTAGGCTTGTGGGCTGGTCGCCCTCTGGGTTCGCTATTAGTCTGTGGACCTTCGTGCTGTTACCCCGCTGTTAATCCGGTTTGTGGACCTTTGTGCTGTTATCCCGCTGTTAGTCCAGTCTGTTTCTGCCGTGCCCATCAATTTTCAATCTTAATGAGAAAATAAATTTCTCAATAATATATCTATAAAATTGAACAAATAAGGTATAAAGAGATTTCGGCACTACATATTAAAAATATAGTATGTACATAAGTGCACATTATATGCAAAAATATAAATAAATTGATCATATCTCCTGTGATAATTAATTAAGCATAGTCAAAAATATAAATTTTATAACATAAAGAATCATCAACATTAAATTTGATAATTCTGACAATATGCTGATGTCACCTTCATGATATTACGTGTGATGTGAGGGTCCTTTAAGCTTGTTATTGGTTAGATGTTATTTGTTTTAATTTTCTAATTAATTATCATAAAGGAAAGAGGTTTCTCGCTATCCCAAATTAAGAAAATGTATATATAATTTTATGTTGATAAAATGTCGTTTTCTATGATTTTCGATTTGTTGTTTTAAATGCTTTATCTTAGTGCATTTTACTTAATATGTTATATACCTAAACAGATAATTTAACAAACATCTAAATGTAAGTGTGACAAGCTCACGCATACGTTTATTCAAGCCATTCAATATGAAGCATAATTTGGACATGGTAATATAAAAATTAATGTGGCCCCACCATTTTAAATTAAAATGAAAGGAAGGTTTTTATTTTTTTGGTAATTGAAAAAATTATGACAAAATACAAACCAATTTAGTTTACATTAAAGGATGATTTTTACCAAAATAACACGTTATAGTTTTAATTTCTACCAAATTAAAGGAAGCAATTAGTTAAAATAAATAATCTAAAATCGTCAATGCGTAACTTGATTTAGTTTAGACGATTTTTATGATTTATTATACTAAATTTATAGCTTAAAATTTATTTGCATAATTCTATATATCTTATATGAAATTAAAATAATCAACCATAATATTTATATAATAATAATAATAATATGCTTTAAAATAACACAACAAATATAAAAAAAAATAAATAAAAGAAATTCAATACTCATTGAATTATAATGTCTACATGTTATATTCAAACTTGGTTGACGTTGTTTTAATTGGCTTGATTCGGTTTAAGTTTTTATAACATTTTCCTTTGCCCACGTACGTATGCAAACTGTCAGACCAAGTCAACGAATATGAATTTTTATTAAATTGGTCTTATTTTTTACAATATATGATTTTTACTAATTGAATTTAATATACTTACCATTGATAAGGTGCTTGATAAGAAAGGCGGTGACTCACAGATTTGGGGTTGAAATATTTTTTTTAGGATACATAATTGATAATTGTTTTTTTGATAGAATGTAAAGAATGAGATTCAATATTAAAAAAATTAAGTAAATAGTTTTTTTAAACTAAATATATAATTAAAACACTGAGTGAATAGAATATAGAAAACGAGAAAATAGTAAATTCGGGAATTCTTATCCAAAAATCTTTTTCTTTTATAACATCACGTAAACCATCCCTCTTTCACTTATGAGTTTTTTTCTCTGTAATTTTTGTCCTGTTATTCTATCTTTCTGCTTAAAAAAATTAATCCAGAAATATATTAATAAAAATGAAGGACTTCTTTTGATGCCCTTAATATAAACGTATGAAAATAAATGATAAATGATATATTATTTTGATGAGCAATGTTGCTGCAATGTTACTGACGGCTCAAGGAAAAGAGTCCGTCTAAGAATTCGACCCATAAAATATGGATGCCCGGCCGGTCTATGCGGTCCAAATCAGCGGACGTGCCGGTCAGCCTTATTTGAGTGGTTTACTCCTTCAAAAAAGATGGAACCAATGTCAACGATTGAAGCGATTTTCCTCTCTTATCTTAATTCAACAATCTTGAGCGCCGGTTGTAACCGCCAATTGAGCGACATCCTATCCACCCGACAATTTCTTAGGTGGTTCATAGGAAAAATCAACCACCCACTAACTTCTATAAAATTCCCTCCTTTCCAATAGGAAAGGGGGACGACGCTCAACCAAACCAAAGACAAATTCTAAGACTTTAAAAGCATACACACTCTCATACTAAGAAAAGTGCAAACCACAAATAAAATTATTTCAACAATTATTTTTACTTGCATACGCCTATTTCTTTCCTCAAAGAAAAATATTGACATGAGCCTCGGAGGATATATCAAGGATGAGTTATGCAAATTATTTGACCATATTCTGTTGTATAACACAGGATTCAGTTTAAAAGCGCATGGAGACCGGACCCACTTCAGACCTAATGGACAAATCTTGGCTCCCGAATTCGTATTACAATCCTGATGATGACATATCTTTGGTACTGTTTGTGGAAAGCGACTAAAAAGTCCGACTATCACACTCCTGTAAAAGCCAACATGGTGTGCACACGAGTACAAGTCAGTGCACCAGTCAGAGATACCATGTCATGTGACAATTGTCGTCCCAGGGGCAGTCGGATAAATGATCATTCTGACCCCTGCATACGGGAACGAGTGATAAGAATGGATGACATTTTCAAGACTGTCCAAACTATTTGCACACAGCTTGATGAGCAGCCAAGGGGCTCCATCTTCGGCCTCCAAGATAATAACTTCCAAGCAAATGAAGAAGGGAAGGAAGTGCCAGACTAATAAGGACTGACGACCTAAAGACCTTGGGACTCAAGTTGCCTCGAGCAACAAAGTCTTGATATACTTGGAGGGTTATCTGAGTTACACGACCCGCAAGGATAGCCCTGAGATGGAAAAGTTTCGTCATTCTTGTGACAATAGAGAGTCTTCATACTGAGCAAGAGTCTCTCACAGTGCACGCCCTTCAAAAGTTATGAGCCGTCCAGCCTCTTAGGCTATACAGAATCCTTTAAAATTGAAGATATTTTTTAATGAGAAGAGGATGGCTACTCCTCCTCAAATAGATGAAAAAGTTGAAAAAAATATGATAATACATTTTTAGAGGAGATGGTGGAGGACGTGCCGCTAACTTGCAAAGATCTTCATTCATGATGGAGATTCGAACCCATCCGCTTCCTCACAAGTTTAAGATGCCGACTTTGGATCCCTACGATAAAAGTATTGATCCGATGGATCATCTAAACGATTTCTACACTCTCCTGAGCTTTTAAGGTTTGGATGAGATAGTAATGTGTCTGTACTTCTTTTTAACTCTGAAAGGGAATGCTCAAGTATAGTTCTATCAGCTTTAGCTGATCTCAATCTAGAGGTTCCAAGATTTAGCTGACGACTTTTTCTCCCAATTTGCTTCCAACCGGAGGAAAGAGAAACAATCATGGCATCTGACTCGGGTCAAGTAAAGGTTAAATGAAAGTTTGAAGAAGTTCCTGGCTAGGTTCATGACCAAGACCAAGAAGATACCCAAACGCATCGATGAGGTAAAATTAAGTGCCTTCATATCAACATTAGAGATTGGGAACTTCTTCAAGTATTTAGCACACAAGGACCCTCAAACTTTCAGAGAGAGGTTGAGGCTATTACTTGAGCCTACAAAGCGGCCGAAGAAACCAATGAAGCAAAACGGCCAGACCAAGTGGACTAATTCTGCTAGAGGACGGTGGAAGAAAAGAGGAAGTACGAGGACCACATGAGTTCCCGAGGACCAAGGAAGCAGCATAAATCGAGCTAATAGCACGAAGGGAGTTCAGGCTCTTGGACTTAGCTCTTTTGAACAACTCTCGCACCAATATCTTGATGTAGATTCGTGATGAAGAGTTCTTCAAATGGCCGAAGGCATTGATGAATCTAGATGGAGGTGACCAGTTAAAGTATTGTTACTACCATCGGTGCGGGGGCCATAGCACTGAAGACTGTCAAACGCTACAGAAGAAAATTAAAGAGTTTATTCAAAAAGGGCACTTCATTCATTTTCTACAAAGACCTGGATAGGCTTTTAGAAGAGCAAATGGGGATGAGGCCGAGCAGCCAACAAATTGAGTGGCAGTTGGGGTCATAAATATGATTACAACACGTCCATCATGGGATGACATTCCAGAGAGTTCAAGAATGGTCGCCGGCCATAAGAAGCCATGGGCAAAAGTTAGGAATGATGTCATTAGTTTTAGTAATAAAGATATCACACCTATAACTTTCTCACATTTTGATCCCCTGGTTGTATTTGCGCTTGTCTCTGATGATAATATAGACTATCAGATGAAATGAGTGT
>JAOVVI020014181.1:0-11591 GCA_028571085.2 Nepenthes alata | reverse complement strand
GATGGAGGGAAGCCCCCAGCGTGGCCTCTTTTGACTAATGTCTGCGTCTTCAGGTCAGGCTTGAAGCATTCAGTGAGATGGTCACGTGAGTAGGGATCAGAACAGTAGAATATCCTCTGATAATGCATAAACCTTTTTGTGATCAAAGGAGTTGCCAGCCATCTCGGGTGTGGCAAGGATTGAAGAAACAACCCCCAATCTTTGATGACCACATCTTATGCAAAGAGCCTGGAGTATATGTCTTAATAAAGAGTGTCTGCCGGTCTCATTCATGAATATATGTGAGATGGCCAGGAGGTGTGCTCTCCTTGACAATAGCAATTGTATCAGTTTTGTTTTTGTGCTTTTTGGTAGTAAAGTTGGCCTTTTGGTCGGTTCCCACAGACGGCGCCAATGTTGCGTTTCAAGAATTCAGATTGTCCTACGGATTCGGGGGTTGCAAATCGGATCTTCACGCTGAGTTGATCTGATACGGATCCCGCCTCCATAACTCCAAACCTGAACCTTGCACAACACAACAGTAAACAAGAGGTAATAAGACGGCGGGAGTTGCTCCCACCGTAAACCCTCCGACGCTCAAGTCAGATTTCTTTCTAAGAAAATAGAAATATATAAGAAGGATGCGTAGATACATACGTTTGAGTGCGCCCAATTGATTGACGGTTTAGATGTGCGCCCGCATAGGGGCGGTTTAGAGATGCGCTCAAACAGAGGAGCGATTTAGGAATGCGTCTGTAGGAGGACGGCTTAGATGTATAATTTGTAGATTGTGGTCAGTCACTTGAAGGGAGATCTCCTGGAGGGAGAGCTTTACTTCTTGAGAAATTCTTTCGGCCTTTTGGGATGATGGAGGATTAGCCTCTTTGAGATGGAGAGCTCTCTATTACCGTTTCTCTCCTTCTGGCCATTTCTCTCCGTCATATTGATTTTTGATACTCTTCGGCTATGTTCTCCCCATTTTGCCTCATGGTATGGAAGATTATTTATAGAGGTAGTGGGTGATTAGATTACCCTCGTCAGTTACAACATTTTTTGTAGATAAGAATGAATGAGTAAATTAGTATGGATGCATGGATCGCTTTATGGGCTGAATTTCATTAGGTCTTTTTCTTAGTTGGGTTTACTGAACCCATCAATGTATTTGCATTTTCCTTAAGAATTTTAGTAATTCATACTATTGAAATTATACATATACCCAAAAGTCTTATATATATTTGAATAATCTTACAATGTTTACAAGAACAAGAGCAAAGTAAATATGTTCGTAAATCGTATTCGATTCAAGTACAAGAACATTACAATAAAATGAAATAAATGCACCATATAAAACTGCCCATACCACTAAATAAAATGGCATTTCTTTAAATAACGGGACAGCCTTTAGAGGGGCATACAGCAGACCTGAATACTAGTGGCCTGGGGCATTGCTTGAACCCTCAGATGCTGCATCGTCAACCTGATTAATGAGACTGACGGAGGATTTTGCTGGGCATAGTCTAAGATGTTGTGTAAGGAAGAATAACTTCAATTGCCCAGTTAGGAATCCACTAAGCATATGCCACTAGGAATGCCAGAGCCGCCAATGTGGTGATGATCGGCTGAAGGAGATAGATAATTGTCCTCGGGCTGGCATTTGGAAGCCATGGGTATGCGTCTGGAGGCGGCATGACGCAGTTGTCACCGTTAAAATATATCCTTCGTGGAAAAGCCCATCCTTTGTCAAATGTGAAAGTTAATTTGTCCTTGCGGAATAGTAACTCTGACTGTACATTTCCAAGAGGGCCCGCTTGCATGAGAAGATCATTGTAGAACTTAATCCCCCACAACATGGCTGTGTCATCTGCAAAGACACAAGCATTTCCGGAACCGTTAGGAATGAAAATGTTAGAAACTGACACAGGCAGAAAAGAATGTCACTTACTCAAGCCATCGTAAGGGGTCAATGCTTTATAGTTAAAGCTGAATAATTGGGTGAGGTTATCAAAGTTGGGATGCTGCACAACCAGATTCCACTGAGTGTAGTTCATTCTGAAATTGAAGTTTGTGATTGTCACCTTCACACGCCAATAATTTTTGTAGTTGAGCTTAACATGCCAATGGACGCGAATGGGACACATATGACTAGTGCACTGGAGCAGAGGAGTCGTACTATATTTTCCTGGATCTGAGACAGCAGAAGCTAAATATGGAGACTCTGACCTGCAGTGCATGAACGTTGTTTTCTTGAAACCAATTCGAGAAAATTTTAGAAAGGATTTCTGGACAAGAAAGTAACAAAAGAGAGGAAATGCGACAAACAAAGTCATGAGATATAACGTACACACAGCTTCCTGATTGAGTCATGTTATTTTGACATCCACAAGCACAAGTTGGGCACGGAACAATTGTGTCATTATAGAATGAGGAAAGCGAGACACAACAGGTAGGAGTCTTCTGGGACAAGAATTGAGAATATGAGCACGTAACGTTCCATGTCACTGCCAAAAAAAGTGAAAAGCCTGATAAATATTTAAATTAGGATATTGTTTGTCCATTACGGTCAAATAAGCAACTCTTGGTTCTCCGTGTGAAGAATATTGCGAATGATGCTTCAACGCTAGCCATAAAGGAGTACAGCAACCATGGGCTGTCTTGTAAATCTAAAAGAAATCTGTGAGGAGGAGCACAATTTCTGACTTTTGTGGATGCCCACATAGAAATTTTGTTGAAAAAGTTCTAATTAGATATCCAACAAAGGAGTTCTACGAAGAATCACCATTTCATGCTAAATATAGGATATCAAAAGGACTAAAGTTGATGAAACTATTTGTATAGTTAAACAACTTAAACGCATCTCAAACCCTCGTAAATATAACTTACTCAGCGCCTGGGTAACTCTCCGTTTATCAGCCGTCACAAATTTAGTTGCTTTAACAATCTTAGCAGGTCCACAAGTGTACCCAGGCCCTGGTGCCTGCAATGTGAAGTTCTTTGGTAGCCTCACAGTTTTGTTAGTAGTGCCTGCTTGACCTACGCTTAGTTGAAAGGCACTAACTGCATTGGATGGATCCTGGACCCATGAATTTATTACTCCCCCTCTGCAACAATTAGCAATTTGCTGATTGTAAGGAGTTCCTGGCAGTAAATCAACAACAGTGGGGTTCTTCTTGCAACAATGGGGAATATTCCCTTTAAATTTCGAACAATCTCCTTGATCTGTGGTTTGGCCACCTACCATGCTCCAGATAACATCCTTTTTCGCCCAAGTCCATCCCAGAGACCATCCCGGTGCTTGAATGTGACGATATGCTTGGAAGTTAAACATCGTGACAACTGCCTGCACACATACAATAGAAAGTACTATAACTCAATAGGAACAAGAGGATGATAAAACATGATGTGCTGGCAGCTATATATTGGTGTTAGAGACGCATGGAAAAGAACATGTATAAATCATGGATATGCATTTGCAAACATTCAAGCTCTTAAAAATTGGACCAATTGAATGCCACGGCAGGGAAGCTCAACACGATCAAGAATATGGGAATATGTAGAGAATTTTGAAGAGTAGTTGTGGAAAAATCTAGAACTCGATTGTATTTCAAAGCTGCATTATTGCATCGATAATGTGATGGAGGATGAAATTATTAAGTCTTATATGTCTTTTGGTAGTAAAGGGAAAAAAGCTGACTTAATTAAGTTGTGGTTGTGTTAAAGAGTGCTAGTAAAGTATGAAGCTTTCAAGTAGGGGAAATTCATCCGGTCTAAGCCAAGCAAGCAATACAAAGCTAGACGAACCTAGACAAAGTCTAACAAATTAAAGAAAATTGAACTCAAACTTGAGCTTGCCTTTTGGTCAATTAAGTTTGGTAGTCTACTCAACCTTCCTAAAAAAAAGCACAACGGAATGGTCAGAAAATAAGTGCACCAACTGCAATTAGAACCCCAGTCTTCTGATACTTACGACATAGCCATCTGGAGTCCAGTTCATTATATCCCATTTTATTGTGATGTTTCCGGTTGGATCTAGTGCATCATAGGCTTCTGCAGAAACAATAGGAAGCAGACATAAAACAGTCAGATCCTTTTTTAGGGAAAGTAACAGCCAGATCATATCACCCCATATAAATTATTTATTTTCATTGTTCGTTTGTTTGCAGAAAGGCCAGAGATTCAATAAATAGTTCTCCATCCATCCCTAAAAAAAGCTCATTTAAGACTGAAGGAAGGATGATTAAAGTTAACAAATCCTGTGATGGAATTGTTTTCACCCTTTACTATCTTTTTGCTTTAATTGAATGGGAGTTTTGAAACCCCTCTCGAGTGGATCACCACAGATATTTTCGAAATGCAAAGAAGAAAGAAATCAAATAATGCTTCTGCTCCTAATATTAGTTGATTGATTATGTGTTAACGACCACTTGTCATATAGTGATGCCAATTAAACAATAAAACCAGACATCAACGATTAGATTCTTCAGAGACAAATTAGAGGAAAAAGAAATTTTAAAAAAGGCAAATAAACAAAAATAAAGGAAGGTAATTCGCTTAGCATCATCTGAAGGCATGACATCCATAAAACCTTACATCCCCAAAAATGTAATGATGGCGATATAAATCCACTCCTACTTTTCCTCTTGGCTCAGCGAAAAATCCAGTATGAATAAAAACTACATAATTTTTTTTTATCTCGTTTGTCAAAATTTTCAGACATCTCTTTCTTACAACCTCTGACATCAATCAAATCCCTGTCAAAACCATTTTAAACATTTACCAGCCGCAGCACCAATTCTTGAAGAGTAAACTAAAAGATACTGTTATTTGCCGAAAAAATAATAAAAGTGATTAATGGAAAAAAATACGTAAATGGTTTCGTGGTGCTCTTTTCCCACCGACCGAACTCAGATGCAAATAACTGAAAGCAAATTCTCTGGTTTATTTGTTCCTGTTCTGATTCTCACCATACTTTTAGCAGATTAGGTTCCGATAAAACTAAATGAGAGCCAGAACTTTGATCTTCTGAGCTGGCATATAATGCCTGTATTGCAGAAGCAGATACATAGCTTCTATTCCCTTTCAGAGATTAAATTTGGAAGGACGACCATTGTGAAAATGACTGATTACTAAATCCAATGAGACGTACTAACAGGTAAGTCACAAATAAATTTTCAGTTTGAGGGACACTAACTAACCCGTTGAGGTAAAAGCGAAGCATGAAAGCAAGAGCAAAAGCGAAACGGCGAAGCTGTTAGGAATGGTAACAGATCTGGTAGTGCGTGACGAGAAATACTCCATTTGTATTACGTTGCTGAGGATACTTTGCTCCTCTCAGTTGAAGATCAGTAAATCAGAGAGGAAGGAGAAAAAGTGGCCTTCTCTCACGGCAGCTGAGCTTCCTGTCGGTGTCGGTGCTCGCTCCACTCAAAATCACTCATTAGTCACCCAATTTATGACGAGATTC
The DNA here is from genome assembly GCA_028571085.2 of Nepenthes alata. Lineage (NCBI taxonomy): Eukaryota > Viridiplantae > Streptophyta > Magnoliopsida > Caryophyllales > Nepenthaceae > Nepenthes > Nepenthes alata. The sequence goes on along the minus strand of JAOVVI020014181.1, from coordinate 6,151 downwards.
AATCTTCCAACTAACTGATTTATAAAACATTCTGAAACATTTTTTATTAAAAAAATCATAAATCACATATTTTTAAAATTTGATTTTTTAAAAAACAAATTTCATTTTTTGAAACAAATTTGATTTTTTTTAAATATCTAAAAATACTATAAGCATGAGCTAAAAGTTAAAACTTTAGATAATATATATATATATATATATTTTAAATATAAAATGAACTACATTATTGTCTGGCATTATTGATGCCAGTAAGTAATGAATAGATAGTTTCCGCCAGATAATGTGAAAATATTATTCAATGGGAAAAATAATTTCTTTTTGATGCATTTTTCAATCCAAAATTATCATATAAATTAAACAATTTGATGTATTCTTCAACTGATTTGAGAGGTCACGGATCTGATTTTCTTAATTACGGGTCTAATTTTTATGGTAAAAAATTCTAACCCTACGCACCACAATAAATTTAATGAGATATTAAAAATATAAGGAGTCGCTCTCTAATATATCTTTTAACGTTCAAATTAAAAATTTTTAATAAAAAATTTAAAAGATATGAAAAAAATAATAGGCAGGAGGAAGAGGAAGGTAATGAGTGTGATTCTTTTTGTGGACTAGGAGGATTAGGCTCCGCTTCTTAGTGTGCTCTTTTATTGAGCATCTTTTGTGTGCCTCGATTGAACTCTCCCTCCTTTATTAGGGAGGATCTATATTTATAGATGAAATTCTATCCGATTGATCAGCTCGGAATCGTCGCCTATAATGAAAGACATTAAATGATATTAAATGGTAGCTATTACTTTCGGTGTGTAACTTTCTTTTAAATTAATTTGATAATCGTCTAAATGTTAATGATGGGCTTGTATTCAGTTGTTTTCGAATCTAGTTATTCATTTGTGCATTGCCATTTCTCGATTAACTATAACCGTTCAACAAGATTAAATACCTCATTCATTATTTTATTAAATCGTTATTTGTCTCAATTTTACATGTTTTTCATCATCCAATCACTCAAAATGCTTGTTCGGTTCTATGTATTCATGTCCAGACTGTTGGCACTTGGGCCCCGCTCCAACTTTGGGTTGACCCAATTGTGCTTGTGCCATATCCAATGCAAGGCCTCATATTTGAAATTTGAATTAAAACTCCAAGTATGGAATAAATGGAAAGCTAGTTGGATTGTTAACCATGCCTGCATGTGCATGCCTCTTGCAAGAGATTTTTTACTGATGGGCATTCTTATTTATAGGATTTGATTCTTTGTTATATTTGACCATGATTTGATACCTTTATGAGCATTATTTTTTCCTTATCGAACGGGTATTGTCTTGGCTACAAATAGAGAACTTCTCTCCCAACTGTATCTTAGAATATCTTCTTCTTTGCTTGGTCATGTATTATCTTTTATAAGCTTGTCGCGTTTGTGCTTGGCGGTTCATGTAGATGTTGGAGTTGGGAGGAAAGATTCTTTGAATTCCATAACTGTTGGTCAAGGATGCTTCTAAAATCCATCTTGATTATTCTCTTTTTTTAGGAAGCCATCTTGATATTTCTCTTTTACATTCTTCTTAGAGCCGGGAGCATTTGCTACAAATTTGCTGCTTTTATCTCATCCACCGTCATAAAGTGGGTTGAGATAGATGTTGCGAGCACGGATGAATGTTCTACCTGAGGAGTGATGTTATTAGCTTTTCTTTTCTCTGCTTTTTTTTTTCTTTTGGCACAACTAGTGCTCAAGCATTTAGTTATAAAAATATTTCTTATTTTTCTCCACTTGGGACACAATCTTTCCATTTGTCCTTTTCTTTTGACTTTTATTGTTTGAAGTTTATCAACCGTGAAAAGATATAATAAATAGAGCTATCCGAATGGAAACTTATTTTCTTAACATGATTTCAATATGTTTTTTGTCTCCTACCTAGATCACTATTTAGAAGACATGTGACCGTCCATATCTTTGGACTCGTTAGCCTTCTTATACTTGGCCTTTGGTTAGTCCAACAATCTAATAACTTGGATATCTGATAATTTAGCTCTATGATCATTTTTAATTTAAATAAACCTAAAATTGTAATAATTGCAATGTAACTCAACCGGCCCTTCGATGAAAACTAAACTGTCTAATTAATTAAAGAGATAAATTTAACCACCGACCGTCGGTTTGTGACTTCAAAAATCATGATGCATTGCATCATTATTAAGGCAGTGGAAGGGATGTTCGTAGCATTTTTTGTGCCCTGGCATGTGTCCTCTACAATTATGGTGGCACGTCTCTCTAAGCAGGTCAAAATGGCATCATTTTGGGCTAAAACATTTTAATTTAACCCCAACGTGCCTCCTATTTTATTTTACTCTTTGATTTTCTACATTTCATTTTTTAACCCAACTTTGTTTTTTGCTATTCTTCTGTTACCATGGCTCCTCAAACTGCCTCCATAGGTATTGCCGCTATACCTTCCAGCCTCACAGTCGAGCAGGTATAATATTTCCACTGCCATTCCTTTTCAAATCCTCTCGTCATATGATAGAGCTTGCTTACCAAGCCTTGAATTTATTTCCATATATGAAGTTTATCTGAGGGAGGGCCTACGGATTCTATTAGCTAGAAGGCTTTATGAAATAATGGAAGCTTCAGAGGTTCCTATCGCCTGCCTCCATCCTAATGTAATAATAAACTTTTTTTCGTATCTTTTTCTGCCATAAGGAGTTTCATTTGGACGTTAGTATCATTAAGGTAGTCTTCATATTTAATTAGGAAGACAATTGGATTTCTGTCATCCCTAGAAGGGGTTCAAATAAAGCGGAGGGAATATATATTTTTTGAAGGGGTGGAAGAACCGATATTTTTTTCAAAACGGTTCCCTCCAATTGGACTCTCTCCAATAAATGGCAAGTCACCAATTTTGTTTATTCTGGCATAATTTTTGATGGTGAGGTTTTTATATCCAAGCCATCAACCGATTCGATAGAGAATAATGTCACTGGTTTTGTAATGCTCAACTTCCCATTTGATTTATTTTGGAAGTATATATTATTTTTATGTATATTAAATGTATTAAAATTAATTATATATTATAAAATTTTTTTAAAAAAATTTAAAATAGTAGGCTGGCACATGAGCGCCGTTTGCTCTGGGCTAGCGCCCAAGGCACTCCCAAGGGCCACGCTCATGCACCATTTTTCAAAAGGTTAGCACTCAATGCATGATATAGTGGCGCTCAAGTGCTGTTTGAGTATATAATGGAGGCAGAGCCATTATGTTTGCATTTTGCACAAGAGAAGAAAGAGAGGTTGAAAAAAAGAAGAAAAGAAGAAGAGAAGTGGTAGATCGAAGTATCAATTTGTTCAGATATATTTGATAGGAGGTTGAGGTAAGTATCTTTAAATCTTATCCTAAATTTGTTTCAGAATCAGATAAGTTTTTTATATTTTTAAAAGTTTAATAATATTCATACATACTATTTTTATTTAGCATATTTGTTTTTTTCTTACATGTATGTTATTTTACTAATTGTTTAGTGGTTTTGTTATAGTTTTGCAAGTATTTGAGATTTTATACATTTTATAAAAAAAAGAGTAAATATTTAAGATTATATGTTTATATATCAGTATATTTGTATGAAAAAAGTCATAAAAATCTATATAGACCGTGCATTGATACTCATATATCACTCCCTGGGGATCAAGGTCTCTACTTTTGTGATATGATTCGATATTTGATATGTGAACCTCTTCCAACGGGGATGTTTTATTCTTGACGGAAAAGTATTTGTAACTCCTTTTTTTGTCGGTAGAAAAAAGCTTTGTTTGTAGTTAAGCCATCCCATTTGCATTTTAATGAGAACCATCGTAAGAAAACTGAATAAAAACTAATATTTTTAGATGTCATAATATATGTACTAAATTTAAGAATTACACCCAACGAAACGAGTGATAAAATATAGTGAGTATGCTCATTATCTATGGGAGATAGTATACATAGATCATCATGTCCATTGGTCTTAATAGTGGTTAATCTGGCTTAAAGTTATCGAGAGTTTGTATTACCCTTCATCAAGTTCGTCTCTTAGTATTTAATTCTCCGATTTTATATATACTTTGCATTACTGCATTGATTTATATTTAGATTTCAATTTGAGATTCGCAGGTTTGTCCACAAATAAAATTTGGTTAGTCTCGTACATCTGATATTGATTTATTCGAGAACATATTTTGATTTCTGTGATTTCATTCCAAACTTTGTTTCAATTGTACGCGATTTGGATCCGAATTTTGTTTCGTTTAATAAACATTTCATATGGGCTATGGTATAATTTGGATTATAAGATTTTACTCCAGATCACGTTTTGTTTAATATATGTCCCGATGGGACTATACTTTGATATGGACCATTAGTTGAGTATGAGACTACTTTTAGACTTTTGATATCATATTTTTTTAATTTGTGCCTTATATGCGATTTGATTGAATTTATAGGCCCTTCCTCTGATTTTGGACACACTTGTTTATTATATATGATATCAATACTTATTAAATTTTAGACTCACGTTTTTATTTCTTAACCATTCAGTTTAGTAGGGTTGGATATAATGTAGGGTTTGGACATGATCTAACCGCAACTTCGTTTATTTTGTTGAGTAATATTATTTTATTCAGATTGTGTTGGCATGACCTGTACTTTGCGCATTTGAATTTGGCTGGATGTTGGCCTTCAGATATGTATATGTCAGGTATGTCCCTCCCTTACGGAGATTGTGTGGTAGGTCGCATTATTTTATTATCAAGATAAGTATTCGATAAGATCCTGTGATGAATTTTGGGTTCTATTTATTATTATTATTAGATGATAAAATTTTATGGTTTGTTTGTGTATCACACCCAAGTTTAAGATTTGTTATATTATTTTAAAGAATTAAAATATTTTATAAAGTATAATTAATTAGATCTATTTTGATTCGAATTCGTGACAAACCTATAAAAGACAGGTAATTGTTTTACCCAGGGGTGTTAGTCGAGGTCAATTGGGAGATTGTTACGAGTGGAAAGGTCGTTGCCAACATGCCTCCCAACAAACCAAAAAGAAAAGTGGTGGTAGTTTTCATTTGGGCCTCTTTAGAGGCAATGGCTGGGGAGACAGGTGCCCTGGTTGCCAGCTCGTTCATTTTGTCTTCCAGCACCGCCACTAACAGGATGGTTGACAAAACCTGTGATAAGATGACCAAAACAGATGCTGGTGAACCGTCTCAAAGGCTGGATGTCACGTCCTAGTACCCAAATTTGTCATATTATAGTAATTAATGAGATCATTCCATTAATAAATCTAACCATTGGATTTGAATGATGCCACACCTGAAAGTGATCATAAAACATCGACTATATTAGGATATCAAATTATACGTAAAGAGATACATCTAAACAATATAAATCAGAGTTAACTACTTTCACGCTATTATATTATCTTTTATACAAATACCATTGTCCGAAATAATGTAACATCAAGAGCCATTGATCGAAAACTAAATACAACATCAAATTCTAATGAAACCCTAAAATAAATTCTCCTTGAATTAGCTCCTCCTTCAAATCCTTACCATCAAGTGATTTAGGCCGCTAATCTAAAAGGGTTAGTAAAAATAAAAGTAAGAGTGAGTTAAAATTTCAGTGTGATATATAATTTATATAATTTAATATATAATATGTATTAAAATATATAGGAAGGACAATAGATCAAATTCAAATATAATAACCTAAATTTCTTTAACAATTAAGCAAGTTTTAAAATTTTTCTTTTTCAATTCTAAATCGATCGTGTTATACAAAATCATGTAATTTTTATGGACTAATGGTCAGTACGGCTTTACCGACTAAGAAGCGAATAATCAAAACTTAGATTATATTTATTTTTATACAATTTAAAACCTTACACTACTATTCAAGACTGATAAGTGGGTCGTCGTATATATCAATCTTGAAACGGGGCCGAACACTGCTTTTACCCGCGGATAATAAGTTCAAACCTCAATCACCTCTATAATATATTAAAGCATACCATAATAAAATATCATTGATATTTTTATAATGGTCTAATACTTAAACAAATAAAAACTCTATACTATTTCACATAATTCTTATATTTTCTTAATTTAAGAAA
>JAOVVI020014180.1:0-11592 GCA_028571085.2 Nepenthes alata | reverse complement strand
CATGGAACATCCTGGCACAGAGGATTGGATTAGTGAAGTTGGTGGCCGGCTTCCTACACACACCAGCGCCACGTGGACAACCCTCAAAGGACGGCTCAACTGCTATAAATATATTAACTGTGTACCTAACAAAGGGTCCAATATTTTTACTCTTGCTTAGCTAATATAGAGAGAGAAAGAAGAGAGAGAATGGCTTGAGTACACTCTGTAGTCTCATTGTAATCTCCAGCAGTATAGTGAAGCTAGTTCTCAGACTAAAATCCTATGATTTTCCCTTCTAATTTATGGAAATGTTTTTCACATAAAAATTTTGTGTGCCTATGTCCTCATACTCTCTAACTCCCTATCACCAGATCGTGTCCTCGTCCACAAATGCACGTTTCATTCCTTGCGTTGCACGAGTCTTACCCGAAAACTGCTCGTGGATTCAGCCAAGTTCATGTCTGTACAAGTGCATATGATCCGAGGATGTAACATTGGCACCATCTGTGGGAACTGACTAAAAGTCAACTTTCCATGTCTTCAACAGAACATTCAGGAACCTTACAACACCCTTCTAGAAATCTAGCATGGTGAACACCATGGTACAAGCAAGTGCACTTGTTAGGGAAGCGGCCTCGTGCAATAATGGCCCCGCTCCCTATGTCAAGGTAGAGGATCATCCTGAACCAGTCATGTGGGCATTGGCCGCTAGGATGGACGATATGTCAAAGGCCTTCCTGACTCTTTGCTCTAAAATGGACGAGTAGATGAATGGAGCGCCTTCCAAGGCCTCCCAAGCAGCGACGTCTCAAAGCAGGGGCAAGGAAAGAAACACCCGAGCAAGCAAGCCAGCCAGCGTGAAGTCTTGATGACTCAAATTGCCTCAAGCAGCAAAGTCCACAGAGATCTCTGAGAGGCGCAACCCACGTTCTGTCCGTAGCAATCAGGAATGTGCTGTTCAGGAGGCAGTTTTGTGGAACGATACCCCACCTAGGGTTAAGGGAGTTTCCGAGTAGTAGGCGGTCTAAGAGCCTTATGGGTTGAGAAATTATCTCAATGAGAAGAAGGTGGTAGCTCCACCCCATGTGAAGGAGAGAATGAAGAAGGTTTGGAACCACATCTTTGGTAAAAACAATGGAAGTGGAGCTGATATACGCCAATCTCCGTTCGTAACAGAGATCAGGATGAGGACGCTCCCACCAAGGTTCAAGATGTAAAATTTTGACATCTATGACGGAAGTGCTGACCCGATGGATCATCTAAACTACTTTCGCGAGCATTTGAGCCTCCAGGGACTAGGCGAGATGACCATGTGTCAATGCTTTCCACTGACACTTAAGGGAGACGCGAGAGTGTGGTTCTACGGGCTACCAACAGATTCCATTCGCACCTCCAGTGAGTTGGTAGCGGTTTTCCTCTCACAATTCACCTCTAATAGGAGAGTAGAGAAGCAGTCTTGACACCTCATCCGAGTGAAGCAAGGTACTAGTGAGAGTTTGAGGGGTTCCTAGCCCAACTCATAGCGGAGGCTTGGCAAATCCCAAAATTGACCGATGTGGTGAAGCTGAACGCGTTCCTATCTGCCTTGGAGGGAGGCACTTTTTTCAAGTACCTCAGCCATAAGGGTCCCTAAACGTTTGCGGAGGCCAAGACCGTGGCAAGAGTATACATCGTGGCCGAAGAAGCCAATGATGCGAAACGACCAGAGAAAGATGAGAACTTCCAACCGAGGGCGGTGGAAGGAAAGAGAAAGGCCAGGGATTATCCAGGTCCCCAGACAATGAAGAAGCACATAAGTCTGAGCAGGTTGTTCAGAGGGAGTCCAGACCTATGAATCTTACTCCTATAAACAATACCCATACGAATGTGCTGATGCAGATTTAGGAGGAGAAATTTTTAAAGTGTCCGAACCCATTGAAGAACTCGGGAGGTGGTGATCAGACTAAGTACTGTCACTATCATAACAGTGGGGGTTACAGTACCGAGGACTGCCGGACACTGTAGAAGGAGATTGAGGAACTAAAAAGGAGTGGTCACCTCAACCGCTTCCTACAAAGACCGGGACAAACTTTCAGAATAGCAAGTGATGTTGAGGCTGACCAGCCTAAAAACTGAGTGGCAGTGAGAGTTGTAAACATGATATCAACTCGCCTGACCAGAGAAGACGCTTGGAAGATCATCGCGGCAAAGAGGCCGAGGACCGAGGCCAGGGATGAAGTTATTAGTTTTAGCAACGAGGATATGGCTCATGTAACTGTCCCCAACTCCGATCCCCTGGTTGTAATTGCACTCGTTTTAGATGGACCAAAAAGACTATCAGATGAAACGAGTTTTTGTTGACAATAAAAGTTCTAGTAATTTACTTTATCTTGATGCCTATTTTAAATTAGGATTTAAGAGAAGTCAAATGAGAGTGCCAGAGGGACCACTCTACGGACTAGACAATGAGTCAGTGTCCGTCCAAGGTGTCATCCAATTGGAGGTCACGTTAGGGACATATCCGAGGACTGCTTCTAAGGTCCTCACCTTTTTAGTCGTGGACTTTCCGTCGGTCTACAACGCAATACTTGAACGTCCTTGGTTGGCCACTTTTGGCGCTGTTACTTCCATCCCGCATCTAAAGATGAAGTTTCCAACTCCATTTGGGATTAAGGAGGTCCTCGGAGACCAGGCTACCAAGCGAACGTGCTATTTGTCCCAGGTCACGCAGACGCCCCTTCCACAACCAATCGAAGACTTTGATCTACGAGATGAGGCAACGTTGCAGCAGGCACAGTCCGGGAAACCAACTGTTCAAGTCCTATTAGATCCCAAGGATCTGGAGAAATACGTCCAGGTAGAAAGCTCACTGTCAGAGACCGTCCGAGACCAACTCATCAACTTCCTATGGGAGAACTTGGACGTCTTTACCTTGGTACCAAATGACATGCTGGGGATCTCCACTAAAATAATGGTCCACAAGTTGGGCATAGATCATCGTCATAGACCAGTCAGGCAAAAGCGCAGGAACTACTTAGTAGAGAAGCTGGTGGCCATACGTGAAGAAGTGAAGAAGCTCCTAGATGCCAGATTCATCCGAGAAGTGTAGTACCCGATCTGACTGCCAAATGTGGTCATGGTGAAAAAGAATAATGGGAAGTAGAGGATGTGCGTGGACTTCACAGATCACAATAAAGCGGGCCCCAAGGACAACTTTCCTCTCCCCAGAATTGATCAACTTGTAGACTCGACATCCGATCATAAACTTTTAAGCTTTATGTACGCGTACTCGGGCTGTAACCAAATAAAGATAAGCCCCGAAGACGAGGAACATACGTCATTCATAACAGACTAAGGGACGTACTGTTACAAAGTGATACCCTTTGGCCTCAAGAAAGCGGGTGCGACTTACCAGCGGCTTGTAAATAAAATATTCGAGGACCATATTTGCTAAAATATGGAGGTATATGTAGATGACATGCTTGTCAAAAGAAAAATAAGTGGCCACCACATCTAAGACATGGTCAATACCTTCAACATGCTTAGAACTCACCAGATGAAACTCAACCCAGGCAAGTGTACCTTTGTTGTGGCATTTGGGAAGTTCTTGGGTTATATTGTTTCACACCGAGGAATTAAGGCTAATCCATAAAAGATCATGGCCATCCTTGATAAGAGATCTCCTCGGATAATAAAGGAATCCAGAAACTCACTGGACGAGTAGCAGCCCTTTCTCGTTTCTTAGCCAAATCAGTCGAGAGGCACTTGCCATTCTTCAAGGCCCTAAGAAGAATGAAGACCAACGGCTTTCAGTGGAATAACGACTGTGAGGAGGCATTTCTGAGGACTCAAAGACTATCTGTCAAACCCTCCTCTCTTAGCTTCTCCCCGGTGAGGAGCTGTATCTGTACCTGGCAGTATCTGACACGGCCTTGAGTTCGATGTTGGTACGATATCAACATGCAGACAATGGCCCGTCTATTACGTAAGTAAGACCCTGGCTGACCCGAAGACCAAGTACCCACACACGAAGAAGATTGACTTGGCATTGGTGTATTCAGCACGGAATCTTAGACCGTACTTTCAGGCGCTAAAAGTTGTGGTCCTAACCGATCAGCCACTAAGAGTTGTCTTACAGAAGCTCGATGTGTCAAGACAACTGGTTAAGTGGGTTATTGAGTTGGGTGAGTTCGATATTAAATTTTGTCCGAGACCAGCCTTAAAAGGTCAGGCCCTCTTAGACTTCATTATTGAAATGACAACCCCAGCCATTGGTGATCCAGACCATCATGGTGTAGACCAGCTAAGTGAAATAACAACGTGGACACTGCATGTGGATGGCTCCTCAATAAAGGATGGCTGTGGAGTTGGCATTGTGCTACGAGCGCCCGAGGGATTAGAGATAAAGTACTCAATGACCCTCAGGTTCTCGGCCACAAACAATGCTGCAGAGTATGAAACATTGCTAGCATGACTCCGATTAGCCAAAAACCTGGTTGTTTACTGTGACTCTGAATTAGTCATCAACCGGGTCCACGGACATTTCAAGGTTTATAGCCCACAGCTCTCCAAATACCTCTCGAAGGTCACGGGTACGATCACGGACTTCAAGAAGGTTAAATTCGTCCATATCCCAAGGGAAGAGAATGGGAAGGCCGACATGTTGGCAAGAGTAGCAGCTTCTAAAGACCTAGAGCAATTTTCCTGAGGAATATGAAAAGTTTTGAACATACCAAGCATCGAGGACCCTGAGCCAGAAGTGATGCAAGTCTTGAGCAGCATCACTTAGATGACTTCCTACTTAAGGTACCTGTCCAAGGGGATATTACCTGAGAACGCGGACATAGCCAAAAGGGTGAAAAAGACAGCGAGTTGGTACACTATTATGGGCGGACAATTATACCAGTGAGGGTTCTCAACCCCTTACCTGAGGTGTCTCACTCCCGAGGAGGTAGAATATACCCTCCAAGAAGTACACCTCAGAATCTGAGGATCCCACATTGGGAGAAAGAACATGGCCTTCAAGCTCATAAAGAGGAGTACTATTGGCCAACCATGAAGTACGACGCCATAGACTTTGTGTGCAAATGTAAAAACTGCCAAGTCCACGGCAACATGACTCACCAACCCCACACTGAGCTTCGAGCACTACAATCACCATGGCCCTTTGCTCAATAGGGGCTTGACATCCTCGGACTACTTTGATCAAGGAAGTTCTTGATCGTTGGGATTGGCTACTTCACCAAATGGGTTGAGGCAGTGTCACTCACCAAAATAATAGAGCAAAATGCCACTGAGTTTGTTTGGCAGAATATTGTGTGCAGATTTTGGATTTTTGAGTGTATCATGACTGACAATGGGACGCAGTTTATTAAAAAACAGTTCACTAAGTACTACACTAGCCTGAGGATCAAGTTGGTCCATACGTTTGTTATGTATTCACAAAGTAACAGGCAAGTGGAGGTCATGAACCGTACGATCTTACACGGACTCAAAACAAAGGAAGAACACTCCGGGGGCTCATGGGTGCACGAGTTGTCATATGTTCTCTGGTCCTACATAACAACTTCGAGGAAACCCACAAGAGAAATGCCATTCAGCCTGTGTTATGGGGTAGAGACAGTTATTCCAGTGGAGGTTGCCCTTCCAAGCTTCCGGGTAGAATGTTTCAGTCCAAGCGACAACAGTCAAAGGCTTCGAGAGAATCTCGATATGCTCAAAGATGTCCGAGACCAAGCGAGGCTGAGGACGGCGGCATATCAACAAAGGGTTAGTATTACAATAAGAAGGTGAAGGTACGTCAGTTCGAGGTAAGGAACCTAGTACTGAGAAGTATAGAGGCCACGGGTAAAAACACCGGCCGGAATAAACTCTCCCCAAATTGGGAATGGCCGTTCCTGGTCTTTGCTATTCTTCGAAATGGGACATATAAGTTGCGACCCAAGAAGGCAGGCTGGTCCCTCATATATGGAGCACCGCACACCTCAAAAAATATTATCAATAAATGTATGAATGATCAGGTAAAGCAAAATGCATCATTCAATGTGCTTGTAACACGTTTCATTGAAGTAATAAAGTTGCTTTCTTTTATTTCTTGTCTTGCATATCATTAAATGTTGCATGTCATCTCATTAACTCACAAGACTCATGCTGCCCATAAATCAAGTGAAAGCAACCCTTTCACTTGCCTTAAAACTCGGCTATACCCGAGCGGCTAAAGAGGTCGTACTTGAAACTTAGCTACGCCCAAGTGACTCAAGAGGTTGTACTTGAAACTCGGCAATATCCGAGCGGCTCAAAAGGTCATACACCAAAAACTAGGCCATATCCGAGCGGCTCAAGAGGTCAAACTAAAACTTGGCCATGATGCCAAACAACCCTAGAAGTTGAACTTAAAACTTATGGAGCATATGGCAATAAGCATGCAGCGACCCTAGAGGTAGCATATTCATCCTAAGATGGTCAAAAGGTCCAGAAGTTAGGACAACGTCTCCTTAAAAGGCATATCATAAAAGAACCAAACACCCCAACTGTCTGAGTAAGAGAAACCAAGTACTTGCACTTAAACAATCTGAATTTTATTCACAAAAACAATATACATACAATAGTATGCTTATAAAAAGAAAAAAAACTTTGCAAAGTACAATTAGCCCTCAGTGGGCCTTGGCTGGGGAGAAGTGCCTTGTTGCTGCTGTCCTCTAGGACCCGAGAGCTCCGCTTGCTCCGAGGATCTCGGATGCCGAGGGGTCTCAGAGCGGCTTGATGGCCCAGGTGCAGAAGGGCTAGGAGGCCAATTTCTTCCTAGGAGGCCATACAAGTCATCCGCACAAGTAGTGCTGGCATTCCAAGGATCAAAGGCAGCTGTAGGAAATCGAGGATTTAATAACCTCATCATCCTGCGGCACAGGTTGATGTTGTTCCAATACTTGCCTTCCAACGCTAGAGCAATGTCAACTTCTCTCATTGAAGTTCTTAGTACTTCCTCCAGCTGAAAGTTCCTATCCCTCAGCAGTTTATGCTGAACTTGTTCAAGCTTCAAGGCACCTTCAAGAGATGCAATCTTCCCCTTGGCCTCAGCAAGCTCAACCTCCAAGCGTTTGTTGGTCCCGGCAAGGGCCCTAGAAGCTTCCAGTTCTGCATAGGCTTGGGCGACTTCACTGATAATTGAGCCAAAGCTGTCGGCCATGTTCTGAAGCTGTAAAGACAAAACAAGTCAAGTAAATACAGATAAAAGAAGATAAATTCAAATAGTGATAGGTAAATACCTTGGTCATAGCAGAGCTCGCTGAAGTGCTTTCTTCTTTGGGAACCTCGGGCTCCTCGGGACTCTCGGTCGCAGCCTCCTACACCACAAAAACCTCAGCCCTAACCTCGGGAGCAAAAATAGCAACGTCCAAGTCTGGGGGCTCAGCACGATCTTCGGCTCCAATCTGGGCTTTCAGCTGATCGGGAGGGCCCAGCGATGTCGCCTACCCTAGACTCTTCAAAGGCTACGAGCAAAGTTATTGTCTGACTATAAATTTGGATTGCGAGGTAGGGAAGCTCAGCAAACACGTTAGCAGCCGACTCTACACCGCGGCTCTCCTCGGCCACAGCAGCCTCAAAAATAGGTGTCACCATCGTCATCACCAGCGCTTCCTCGGCCTGAGTTGCCTCAGTCTCCCTCACTGCATATCCCACGCTGATGTCCTTGAGTGGATCATCAATCCAGTATGAAGCCTCACCAGTGAACTCAGAGGGAACGTCGAAGAGTGGCTCATCAGTGGGAGGCTGGGTGGCGGGGAGATCCGTAGATTGGCCAGCAAATTGAGAAGGTTGACGAGAGGACTCGGCAAAGGTCAAAGATCCGAGACCTTCGGACTCTCAGACCAGTTGCGCAACCGAAGTCCTCGGCCTCCTCACGAGAGGCACAATCACAGCATCGTCATCAGACGAGGAGGACTCAACAATGGTTGTCGGACTCTTCAAAGCCTCAATACTGTGACTCTTCTTTGGATGCTCAATTGGCTCCTCGATCCGCAGAGTCGCCTCCTTATTCCTCAGTTTCTTTTTCTTCTTCTGGGCAGCAACAACGCTAGAGTCCTTGGCCGGGGTTACCCACTTGGCTTTTGCCAAGTTCTCGGGTCTCAACAAAATATTTTTCTTATTCTTGTTGAAGCTGCTAATGTTGGCCATCACCAAGTCTTTGATCTCCTTGGCAGCCTCCCTTTCTTCCTTGGAGGTGTCCGAGCAATGCTTGCTCGCCACATTTTCCTAGATAAGAGAGAGAACCCAATTCACTTGGACGCCCAAAAAGAAAATTTATCTTTCCACCTCTTGGTGGAATCAAGATTTTTGCCGCTCATGATAGCAAACCCAGGATGGGAGGTCATCACAATCCAGTCCAAGTTATGAGTAAAATGAAAAATAACCTTCACCACAGACACCTCAAGAACCTTCAGGTGGCAATGAGCAAAAACACAATGTGAAACGAGATACCTAATGGCGTTAGACTGCAATCTCACAAGTTGAACGCCCAGTTCCCTCATGATGTGATACAGCTCCAGTGGGATAGGGAAGCAAAGCCTACCTTTGAGGTGGACCTCGTATACGGTGATGAAACCGTTAGGTGGGCTACACACCCTATCAATGGACTCAAGAACCACAATTGCCATCGTATCTGGAATATCATACTTTGTGCGGATGACATCTAGATTCTTCAGAGACAGGGAAGAAGTGATTTCCTTAACACCAGGAGCCATGAAAGTTGGGGAAGAAGCAAGAAGGAAACGAGTAGAAGAGTACTAGGGAAAGCGGCAGCAAAGGGTTTGAGAGAAAAACTCTAAGGGTCGCACGGTGTAAAATGAAGGCAAAGATTGTATTTGAAGCAGCTGAAAAGGCTTCAAAATCGAAGAGGCACGCTCATCATTGCCCAAGCCGTGTGTCAATCACCCGTACGTTGCCAACGATTATGGGCTTTCCGTTTCTAAGGCAACGTCAATCTCATTAATTGGGCTTTTAATGTGCTTTAATGGTAAAAAATGGCGGCGTAGACCAACATCTCGGACTCAAAAGAAACTCTCGGACCCATCCTCACTGAAGGATGTAATCCCAAGGACAATCTCAAAAATACCTGAGGACATTTCTGTAGACACGAGGATATATCACATATTGCGCAGTGGTGCCCAGAGCCCCAAAATTCCCCAGACGTTTTAGGCCAGATCGAGACCCTAGCATGTCCTTAAACATTCTAATCAGTATGCTCAGACTACTGTCCACAGACACTAGCAAGAGAAAGGAGTAAGCTTCGACTTCAAACAAAGGCTGAGCAATGCAACAGAGCGAAGGAACGAGTGGACTTCCGATGGAAATGCCATCCATATGAGAGCTGTGAGCGTCCTTTAGACACGACAAAAGGGAAAAAGATTCATGCAACAAGCGAAGAGAATAAAGGCAATAATTACTGCTTTCATTAATTAAAGTTTCTTTACAAGCACATTTTACAAGTACATGGCTTGGAACAACAAAGGTGCAATAAAAAGGAAGAAGATACGACACAGGGCATGAAGCCCGGAGCAACTACCCCGGATGCTTGGAGCGTGGCTGGGAAAATGAGATCCACATGGGATCACCACGGTTCCACCGCCGGTAACCCCACAAGCCCAAACACCAGGTCTGTCGGTGTTAGTCATCTCCTGCGGGTTAGCCCAATGCTAACTAACACATGTAACCAGAGCTCTAGTGGGGAAGGGAAGGATATGCGCTCCCCCGATAGCGACTCGATCCTTTGCCTCCTCTCCAGACTGCACGAGTGATGGTCCAAGTAAAGTGGAGACCATGAGCGATGCGCTACACCGGAGGCAAGGAGCCCTGTGATAGCTCCGCCGTTATCCAGCACCACACGGGAGATCACCACAGCCTGAAGGGAGGCATATGACGACGGCAGAATGGCCGAGCCACCCACAATAACTTCGGGAACCGCCCATAAGGGGGCGTGAGGACAATCTTCGTCAAAAGTTTCAGATCTCCAACTTGTCCATTCGATTCCTTTGCGTATTCCCATCGGAAGCAGGACACGCCAAGGCCCTCGCATCGCTTCACCAAAGTCAACTAAGGGACGAACCACACCGGTTAAGAGACCAACCTATTTATGGACAAGCTAGCGCCCTACCCGCACTTAATTGGACACGCTTCCTGGTAGCCATAATTTACGGGGAAGAAAAGCCCTCAAGGCACCTGGAAAGCGTGTGTGACGATATGGGGAAGGCACGATGTCAGACTACCTAGGGAAAGCGCGACATCAGACTGCCTGGGGAAGACGCAATGTCAGACTACCTAAAAAAGACGCGATGCCAGAATGAGACAAAACACAACGCATCCCAAGGAGGGCAACACAGTGGCTAATTGGGCCCAAAACGAACATGCCAGGCCTCGTTTGCAAGTCGACCCAGACATGGGGAGTTAGTGATGGGTACCGGTACCCAAGGCCCATTGGCGGGATCCATTTCCCAATAGTTGGAGCTTGACATCGCAAAGATTCAGGTGCAAGGGCTAGCTCAAAACGGCATAATGAATTTAAAGTCCACTCGACCCCGTGGACTCAAGATGGGTTGCAGACGTCACCATGCCTGCAAAAGCAGCATGCCATGGGATTTGCCGGCCAAACCTGTCAGACTGTCAGAAGAATAATGACCTGCAGCACACGCCCGATCACTCCAAATGGGACATCATAAGAGATCATCTGGCGTGCACGCAACATCCCTGGCATAGAAGACTGGATTGATGGAGTCGGTGGCCGACTTTCTGCACACGTCAAAGCCACGTGGATAACCGTCAAATGACGGCTCAACCGCTATAAATACATTAACTGTGCACCTAACAAAGAGTCCAACATTTTTACTCTTGCTTAGCTAATATAGAGAGAGAAAGGAGAGAGAGAATAGTTTGAGTACACTCTGTAATCTTCTTGTAATCTCCAGCAGTATAGTGGAGCTAGTTCTCGGACTAAAATCTCGTGGTTTTTCGTTTTGATTTATGGGAAAGTTTTCCATGTAAAAACTTTGTGTGCCTACATCATCGTACTCTCTAACTCCCCATCACCAGATTGTGTCCTCGTCTACAAACGCACGTTTCATTCCTTGTGTTGCACATGTCTTACCCGAAAACCGCTCGCAGACTCAGCCAAGTTCCGGTCCGTACAAGTGAGTAAGATCCGAAGACGCAACATTATTATATTTCCATCTCACACGATTCCTGAGTCGTAGAAAAAAGATGATTGAATCTCACTTTGAATTAGGAAAGAAATATATCACACAGAAAGGAGATTTTTTTTTTCTCAAGACCTGGGGGAGATTAGAGGTATTTTACGAAGACTCACATGGAGAAATAAGATTCAACATTCCATTATTATGATGCAAATTTAATGTAAAAACTTTATGAGATTTAAAATATTTCATGGATTGATAAAATTATCATATTATTTTACTATTTCATAATACGAAGTAAACATTTATCTCCTATCTCAAGAACTGAGAATCGGTTTCTTACTTTTCACCCTTATCTCTTTATTCATGAGAGTTTACAGAGTTTGTGTATGAAAAGATTCTATTATTATACAATTTTCAGGATGGCTATTTAAAAACAAAAGAGATA
>JAOVVI020014179.1:0-10752 GCA_028571085.2 Nepenthes alata | reverse complement strand
AGAGTTGAGGGCCTAACTCAACACAAAAAGGCTTGCAGTCTCCCATCAATTGGAGAAATGAGTGAAAAAGATATGGCAACATGTGTTCAAAAGGAGATGCTAACGGATGCTTTGCAAATTTTAAACAATCTCCATTCACTGTGGAGATCCAGATACAACCACTTCCTTAGAAGTTTAAGCTGCCGGCCTTGAAACCATATGATAGCAACACTTATCCAATGGACCACATAGACCATTTCCATACCCTACTGAGCTTCCAGAGCCTAGGCGAGGCTGCTATACTTGCTTCAGACCTTTAAGGGGACGCTCAAATTTGGTTCTATCGGCTAAAACCAAATTCAATTTGGATGTTTTAGGAGCTCACCGACAGCTTCCTAACTTAGTTTTCTTCTAACCGAAGGGAGGAAAGGTAATCTTGGCACCTCACCCGCATCAAGCAAGAGCCAAACCCAAACGAAAGTCTGAGGAGCTTCTGGGCTAGTTCACTGCCAAGGCCCGCTGGATACCCCGGCTCACTAATGAGATGAAGCTGAGCACTTTCATATCAACTTTGGAGTTGAGTGAGTTTTTTAAACATCTGGTCCACAAGGATCCCCAAACTTTTAGCGAAATTGAGGCTATCACTCAAGCTTATATGGCAGTCAAAGAGGCCAACGAGATTAAACATCTAGAACACGGGGACCCCCTCCACTAGGAACCATCAGGTGAAAGAGAGAAACAGAGATCGTTTTAATTCCCAGGATCTGAGGAAGTAGCCCAGGGTGGAGCCGGGGGCCCGAAGGGAGTTCAGATCAATGAACCTAACTCCTCTTAACAATTTCTTGACCAACATTCTCCTATAGATCCGGGAGAAAAAAATTCTAAAGTGGCCAAAGTCAAGAATTCGGAGGGAAGAGATCAGACTAAGTACTGTCACTACCATCAGTCTCTGGGTCACAGTATAGAGATCGGCTGGACCTTCCAGAAGAAGATTGAAGAGCTTATTCAGAGTGGACACCTAACCAAGTTCTTGCGAAACTCAAAGTGAGGGCCCGATGGAGCAAGTGAAGAAATTATAGAGCAGTAGCAGCCAAGGAATCAAGTTGCTATCGGAGTGGTCAATATGGTGGCAACCCAATCAGACTACCAATCAAACTAGCTTGGGATAGCTTCAAAGAAACTAAGAGTAGAAACTAGGGATGATGACATTAGTTTTAATAAAGAAGATATGTCACATGTAATGACTTCCCTCTCCAACTCTCTAGTTGTATCCGTACTTGTTTCAAATGGTACTATTGACTACCAGTTAAAATGAATATTTATCGATAATAAACGTTCACGTGATTAGCTTTATATGGATACTTATTTTAAATTGGGACTTAAGAAGAGTCAACAAAGACTGGCCGAAGGGCCCTTCTACAGATTGGACAACGAGTCGGTATCCATTCAAGGAACCATCCAATTGGAAGTCACCCTAGGAACATACCCCAGAATGGCATCCCGCATGCTAACGTTCTTGGTGGTTGACTTGAATTAGATTTAGAATGCCATCATAGGCTGGCCATACCTGACCACGTTTGGGGCCGTGACGTCAATCACACACTTGAAGATGAAGTTCCCTATGGCATGCGATATCGGAGAAGTACGGGGTGATAAAGATACCGGCTGGACGTTCTACCTGTCCCAAGTTACCGAAGTTACTTTGGACTGACAGGTGGACAATTTCGATCATAAAGACAAAGTAACTCTACAGCAGGCCTAAGCCGACAAGCCGACCAACCACGTTCCTCTAGACCTCAATGATCTGGAGAGATGCATACAAATAGGGGGCTCACTTGCTGGACCCCTGTGAGACCGGCTTATCACCTTTCTCCGGTAGAACTCTGATATCTTCACATAGACCCTTGTCGACATGCTCAAAATTCTGACTGAATTGATGGTCTACAGGAGGAGGTAAGGAAACAGCTTGACGTCGGCTTCATCGGGGAGGTCCAATACCCAAATTAGCTCTCTAACATGGTCATCGTCAAGAAGAGTAATGGAAAGTGACGAATGTGCGTCGATTTTACCATTGTGAATAAGGCGTGCCCAAAGGATAGCTTCTACCGCCCAAGATCAACCGACTCGTTGATGCCACCTCCAGGCAGAGATGCTTAGTTTTACGGATGTATACTCATATTACAATCAGACCCGAATGAGTTTCAAAGATGAGAAGCATACCTCCTTCATGACGGATCAGGGGACATATTGCTATTAGGTTATACTCTTCGGGCTGAAAAATATGAGTGCCACGTACTAGCAGCTCGTGAATAAAATATTTGAAGCCCAGATTGGTTGAAATATTGAGGTGTACATATATGATATGCTCGTCAAAAGTAAAACCACTGATGACGATATTCGTGACCTTAGCGAGGCTTTCGAGATCCTCCGAGTGCACCGGATGAAATTAAATCAGACCAAATGCGTCTTCAGAGTATCATTAGGAAAATTCTTGGGTTTCATTATTTTTCAGTGGTGGATCGAGGCCAACCTCAAAAAAATAAAAGTTATCATGGATATGACCCCGCTGCAGAATGTAAAAGACATCCAAAGGCTGATTGGGAGGCTTGCAGTACTCTCCCGCTTTTTGGCTAATTCCAGAGATAAATATCTCCCTTTCTTCAAAGCCTTGGAGGGATAAAGACGAACAGCTTTCAATGGACGGCCGACTGTCGGGCTACCTTCGAGGAGCTAAAGGAGTATCTAGTTAGTCCCTCTCTCCTAACGTCTCCAAAAGAATGCGAGGAGTTGTATCTCTACTTGGCAGTTTCAGAGACGACACTGAGCTCCATTTTAATTCGACAGGAATCTGACGTGTAGCGACTGGTTTACTACATCAGTAAGACTTTGATAGGTGTTGAGACCCGCTACATGCATTCCGAGAAGGTCACACTAGCGTTTGTCTATTCGGCTAGAAAATTGTAGCCCTACTTCTAGGCACATAAATAGCTATCTTCACCGACCAACCATTGAAGAAAATCCTATAGAAGCCCGATATGTCAGGATAGCTAGTCAAGTGAGCCATTAAATTGGGCGAGTTTGACATAGAATTTAAACCTAGGTCGGCTGTAAAAGGACAAGCCGACTATCAATCTGACGTGCCGTACTAAACCCTTTACGTGGATAGATGATTGACTCACTCCGGCAGTAGAGCTGGAGTGATTTTGAAGACCCCCTACGGATTGTAGGTTACTTGTTGAAACTTGGGTTTTTGCCTACCAACAATGTCATCGAATACAAAGCCCTACTTGTCAGTTTATGTTGCAAAGGAATGTTCTGCAAGGCACGTAACCATCTATAGTGACTCAGAGCTAATTATCAACCAAATCTGTAGAAGTTTCGAGGCATCAATCCCTCTGCTCGCGAAATACCTCACTAAAGTGAGGGGTATGGCTCAAAAGTTTCACAAGGTCAAGATGGTACACAACCCAAGGGCAGAAAACTAGAATGCCGACTAGCATATGAGGACAGTCATAGCTGAAAGCCTAGAGTAGTATTTTTGAGACATGCGGGAGGTTCTGACCTCTCTAACCATAGAATAAGTTGAAGTGGTACGAGTCTCCGATAGTGAAACTTGGATGTCGTCCTATTGGAGGTACATCGCGGACGACTCCTTCTCAGAGAATCCGGACGACGCCAAACATGTAAAGAAGACGGACGGCTGGTACACTATCGTGGATGAAAAGTTGTATCGTCGAAGGTATTTCGCCCTGTACCTACGATGCCTCACATTGGAGGAGGCCGACTACGTGTTAAGTGAGGTGCACCTCGATATCTGTGAGTCACACATCAGGGGCAAGAACCTTACCTTCAAGATAATGCGCAAAGGCTACTATTGGCCCACAATGAATAGAGATGTTGTCTTCACAAAGTGAGTATTGATCACTTCACGAAATGGGGCAAAGCCTCCCACTAGCCCGAATTACCCAGCAAAATACCATTAAATTTGTTTGGCAGAACATTGTTTGCAGGTTTGGGATTCCTATGGTCATCGTGACCGATATCCAATTTACCTGCAAGCGCTTCATCAAATATTATACAAGTTTGGGCATCTGGTTGGTCTACATCTCAATTGCCTATCCAGAAGCAAATAAACAGGTGGAGATTACTAACCGAATCCTATTACACGGGTTGAAGATCAAACTAAAAGGCATTAAGGGCTCTTGGGTGGACAAGCTCCTTTCATGTTATGGTCATACTGGACGACGCCAAAGAAGTCAACATATGAGATGCCTTTCAAATTGTGCCACAAAATCGAGCCCATCATTCCAATCAAGATTAGACTGCCCAGTTTTCGGGTCAAGGGATTCAACCCACTCAATAATTCCCAGTGACTTAGAGAGCATCTTGACCTGTTCAAAAAAGTGCAAGACGTGGCCAAGGTGCACACAGTTGCCTATCAACAGTGGATCGCTCAGTACAACAACAAAAGAGTGAAGGTTCGCCAGTTCGAGGTGAGGGACCTAGTTCTATGAAGTGTAAAGGCCACAGGCAAGAACGGTAATAGGAACAAACTTTCTCCGAATTAGATAGGCCCAATCCTCATATCTACCATCCTGCAGAACAACACATACAAATTTCGAGCCCAAAATAGCAAATTGGTTCCAAGGATGTGGAACGCCGTCCACTTCAAGAAGTACTACCAGTGATATCTAATTGAGCCCAAGTAAGTCTAGCATATATTACCAAGCGTGTTTGTAAAAGTATATGACGATTAATGAAATGATTTGTTTACTTATTTCTTGATATTGTTAATTATCTTTAATTTTTAATTGCTTGCCTAATCATATGAGTGCTTGCATGATGTTACATAAATCCAAACGACCTAGGCTGCCACTAAATCGGGCAAATTCTCATTCGCCCATAACTAAACCTTAGTCTACCACTGAGCGGCCCATATGCAGTCAAAATTGAACCTTGGTCCAGCACCGAGTGGCCCATACCAAGTCAAAATTGAACATTGATCTTGAACTAGGCTACCCACATGCAGATGAATTTGTACTTCGATCCCACACCGAGCGGCCCATATACGGTCAAAATTGAACCTCGGTCTAGTACTGAGCAACCCATGTATGGTTGAATACTGAAACTTTATGGGGCTCTTCAACATGTGTGCGGAAACTCCCCCAATAGGAATGAGCACGATCAATCAACGATGGTCGACAAGTTAGGATCTAACGGATAAAAATGATGTCCTATAGAGAGACAGCGTCAAGTGATTGCATGCGGACAACAACCCTAACCCCGCTAAGGCCCAATCATGATAGCAATAAGGCTTAGTCGGAAAACAATATTACATAAACTAAATTGTACAGAAGTGTAAAACTATGACAATGAATGGGAAAAAAATTTCTCTCATTCATTGCAAGGTTGGGCTATACAAGTATGCCAACTACATACTTGGAGAGGAGGGAGGATACCCTATGGTTGGGGGCTGGTTGGAGGATGAGATGAGGGCTCCTCCCTGTCAGAAAAATCAGTCAAATTAGACTGGCATCGAGCACCCCTATTCATTGGGTCAAAAAGGCCGGCCAAAAAGGCATGGTCGAAGAGGGAAATGATCTACCGGCACAGGTGAATGCCATCCATAAATCTCATGTTCAAAGCTTGGCCTACCTCCTCTGGGCTGAATTGAGTCGTCTGTTTCGCTCCTAATCTGACATTTTGTTCTGGAGGTCAACAAGATGCTACTCGGCCGCCTATAAAGCATCCCTTGATCTCTACAGCTCCTCCATGACCTCAGATAGCTAAAGCTTAAGACTCGAGACCCAATCCCGGTACTACTGAACCTTGGAGGTGGCGACATCCACCCAACCCTCCATCTCCTCCACCGCACTCAAGTCAACCCTTGTCTGGGTCTAACGATAGACCTGTCCTTCTAGTAGTCAGATTTGAGATAACTATTGGTACAAGCATATCCACAAAACTTGCATCATGTTGTCGTCCTACGAACAAAAAAAAAGAGAAGGGAGATTAAGCCTAGTTGTTCCCAATGAAATACAAAGTTCTCAGAATCTTAGCTGAATCTATGATAGTCTAGTAGTTGCAATGCTTAGGTGAACCACGGATGAAGATGTCGGGATGGACACCCGCTCCAGCCGGGGTCGATCCAACACAGAAGCCTTCGAGTGAGATTCCTCCATGTTTGCTGCCTCTCAACGTCAGCCCCTGGCCGGGCCTTTACTGGGTGAGCCACACAGGGTCCCTCTCAGGCCGACTTGCATAAAAAGCCGGCCACCACCTGCTCTGGCAAATAAGAAATAGGGACCCCCTGTTGGGCTTCCTGCTCTGCCCTTGTGAAACTACTTTCTCGGCCCCCTCCTGAGCCTCTTATAGGACTGTTCGTTGAGCATCTTGCTAAGCCTCCTAATGGACTGCCAGTTGCAACTCTCGATGGACCTCCAGATGGGTCTAGGCAGGCTCGCAAATCGGCCCAACCGGCCCCTTGACCTCTGACTAGCCCGATAAACCTGCAGCAAGAACGAGGGGCCTATCGGCCATAGCTACTCTGGCATCCACCTTGGTGGTGCCAACATCTAGGGGTACGACAAGGGCTGGTCCCCTAGACGACTCGCCTAGACCCCGCATCTACTCCACCATCGGCAGGCCATTGATGGTGGAGGAACAAGAAGATCCTATAGGCGATACCGTCCACAATCGAGATGGACTCTTAGAAGGATCCCTATTGTACAGGGTCCCGATCTTCTTCTTGGGATGGGCAAGCGAAGGAGCAGTGGCTCCAGTACCATTTGTGGGAAGACCCCATAGGGCCAGTGCAAGTGCCTCAGAAGACGGGAGATGGTCTTTCTTAAAGTTGCCCGTATTCATCTGGACCAATTCTATTAGTAGCTTGACAGATTCCACCTCCTCACATGAGGCCTTGCCCGTAAAGGGTGTCGGCACATTGCCCCACTCATTAGAAAGGGCCCAATAGGAAGTAATCTTGATAAGAAAGAACTGATCCTTTCAATTCTTGATAGAATCAGGGATGACCCCACTTATGTTCAGGTCCCTAGGAAACAGCAAGATCTAATCTCCACTTTGATAGAATCGGAAGATTACCTTCACGGCTACTGCAATCAATTCCCTTCCTTGTTGATGAAGGAATATGCAAAGACAGCACAAATACCTAATGGTGTTGGCACAGAATTTCACAATTGGGACTCCCAGGGCCACCAAAATTTAATGCAACTCTCCCAGGAGATGGAAGCGAAGACCGCTTCATAAGTGTGCCTCATAAATGGTGATGGACCCTTCTGGAGGAGAACAAGTCCTATGGTGCTCCTCCGGTACAACATATATAATCGCGGTCAGAATATTGTACTATAAATACAAAGCCTTGATGTCGAAGGCAGTGAGAATAGAGCAAATCGCATCAACTTTGGGAGCCATGAGAATAAGAAAGTAGTAAGGCACAAATAGACTAGAGAAAAAAGAACTTGAGAAGTGTGTGAGGTAACGAAGGGGCATCATTTTATAGAGGACATTGTTTGAATTTCAAACGGTGCATCAATAAGGGGCACATATAATGACTTGACACACATCGGCATCAGAGGGCATCCAAGCACGTCTATCGTCCAATGCTATTAATGGAAACTTGCCCTCGTATAGGCAGTGGACATGTGGCAGGACAAAACGAGTTAGGTATCAGAATGGCGCAACCTCTTAGACCACTACACTTCACTTCATAAGGATAACAAACTGGCAATGAGTAGATCTGATGATCTCAAAACTGAACTAACAGGCTGACGATCCACTTTGGTGTGCGGCCTACCTGGTTGATCAGGGACCCAATCCTACATTCAATCGGTTTGACCAATCAACGATCTAGTCCAGCATTCGGCTTGTTGATGCGCCAAACTAGCATTCAGTCTGCTTCACAAGCCCGTGATCCACTCCGGAGTCTAGCCGGTTTGGCAGGTCAACAATCCAGACCGGCATATGGCTTGCATGACTGATCAGTGATTTAGTTTGGTGTCCAACCGATTTGATTGATCAGCAACCCAGTTCGACGTCGAAAAAAACTAAATTCTAGAAAATCAAAGATGGAAACAGTATGGGCAAAAGTAATTTTTAGTTCCATTCATTAATTTCCAATTACAAATTAAAAAGCCTCTAGAGGCTGACGTATAATAAAAAGAAGACAATAAAGAAAGAGGGATACATGAAACTCAATCGCAACAAACTTCTGACAAGCCAACAACCAATAGAACCCGAGCAAGAGACTATCATGCATTCAACAAACAGCAAAACATGTCCCTCAAGGACAACCATTCATGAAGAGTCAGAACAGAGGCTTGTCACAAAAAGTGGCTGCCATCTGAAAGGAACCAGAGAGAAAGGAGAGCCTCTCCCTGCAATAAGAAGGAAATGGCCCTAAGCTCGGGAATCGCCACCAACCCTACCAACAACAGGACGAGGCTAAAAAGACACCAGTTCTCGAGGAGCCCACGTCCGTTCCGAAGGCAAGGCACTACCTAAGGCCAAGGCACAATGACAGGAAAGCCTCGCCCCACTCAAAAATAATGGTAGGATGACTCCAAAACAGACATGAAAAAGGGTGACCAAACGGCTCTCCACGCAAAAATGGTTGACCAAAGCAAACTGCTAGTGAATCCCAAGATGATGCCTTCAAACATCAGAGACATACTCCAGCCGATCCCAGTAGCCGGCAACTCGAGCCTGATGATGACTTTGGGTTCCCACGCCCCTTCATTGATGAAGGCAAGATATGATGTAAAGAGTTACAATGAGCTCTCAATTTATAGAACGTGAAAGAATCAAATGACCATTTAATGCCAGAGATTTTTCATGTCAGCAAATCTGTAGAAATCTCGGATGTAGTAGAATCATGCCAAAAACAGTAAATAAGAAAATCCGAGGACAGCTTGGGGAAGGAATAGAAGGGAAAAACAACAAGACATGTCACGTTCCATCTATGAACATGCCGGGGTTAAAAATCCAAACATCCCGACATAGGAGGCTAGCGATGAGTTGATAGGAATGGGCCGGCGCAGTACAATGATCTATGGACTCAATGGCAGACCCAAAAGACATCATGCCCATAGACCCAAGGACCGGTCAATACTTCTGTTGACCGAAGGACTGCCCTAGTCAACTGGATAGTGCAAGCGGACCACGGCCCAATCTAGGTGGCACATAGTGCTCTCCTCGCACACTAAAGATCTCTTGCCTTAATCAACAAGCACCCCGAATATTGCCCCAAATCACGATCCCTTCAGGAATTGTAACTTTTAGCTAAGTAGATCTCTCATAATGGCAACTCCAATATCTGTCGCATATAATATTTCTTCAAAGAGGGAAAGAATCCTCTTGATTAATGACAAAGCTTTAATCGGCACTTGCGATCCCCTTGCCAACCCACCAAATCAGCACAAGCCAGATGGTGGCCAGCCTTGGCGTCCAAGCAAGGCTAAGTTGGTCTAGAGGCCATAAATGTCCTTTGAGGCAAACTCCAATGGCACGCCTACATTTACGCTAATACTATCCCACAAATGCTACTTCCAAGAGTCCTCAAGAGACCACTCTCTACCCGCTGAGCTTTCAAAAAATTCCTTGTAACTTTCATATTGTTGCAACTTTCATATTGTGAGGAAGATTACTGACTTGAATATTAAATGATAAATTGAGAAGTGAGTCTTATTAATTTTTTGATCTCTTATTTTTGAGTCATGGTTTGCAGGATCCAAACTCTAGAGTATAGAGACCGAACCCGCTTCAATTTGAACCAAAGACCAAGTGGCACTCTAATCCATCAATAACCCGAATTTAGGACGCATCTGTAATTATTCTTCAGATATTTTATTTCATTTTATTTATTTTTTCCTCCATTTTGAGGGGATTAGATACTCGGCGTATTTATAACCCTATTGCAAATGATTAGTGATTTTCTAAAGAAAAATGATTATTTATCATATGTGCCATTATTCTTCTTAGTAGTTGAATAGTTAGCCGTTAATATATTTTAAGTTTAATTCATATTTCTTAAGCATATTAACTATTTGATCGATTTATTTGGTCAGTCAAGATAACCCTTGGGTTTGTTTAACTATTCAGTAGGATTGACTGCACAATTTAAATGACCATCTGGTTATTTGAAATTTTGACCTTTCGTATGCCCGTTAGTGTGGCTACTTGACAACTCGGTAATCCAAACACTCAATTTGATTCCTTTTAAATTTGAGATTAACAATTTGGTTGATTCATACGTCTTCAAATGTTTTCCATTTAGGACTCCACATATCAATGGGTTATGTCAGCCTTAATTTAGATGACACTCAACACTAGCCCCCATACTCAAATGTTGAATTTAAGTTTCAAGTATATTAAAAAAATCCAATGATCTATTTTGAGCATTGTCTAAATATTTCATCTCAATGAAATCTTAATTAATGTGTATTTACTGTCATCCAATCTTGTCAATTAGTGCCTAATTTCCCTAATCTCTACAACGTTTCTTTGATTGTTTGATTACTTTTGTTTTTCTCATTGTAAAATGCTTCATTTTGTAGCTTATTTTCAATTATAAAAGGAACTATTCCTATTTGATATTTATTTAAATTCCAAGTCTCAATAATTGATAGTGTTACTTATACTTGGTAGATTGAACTGAAAAGAGTTTGCCCGTATGCTTTGGCGTTCCTTTGAAAGGTGTCTCTAAAATTTGTCTTACTTGCCTGATTTTATATGAAAATTCATTTTAGTTTTTTCTTT
>JAOVVI020014178.1:0-11593 GCA_028571085.2 Nepenthes alata | reverse complement strand
ATTTTTTTGATCTCTCTACACATCAATTTTAATGATTTTAATATAAGTATAAATGAGTATATAATTATTATTTTTTCTGCATAAATCAGATTATTGAAGCAATCTAAAATTTTAATTAATATAATTAAAGTAAATAAACATTATCAACCGATGTAATAAAAAAAGTAGACTTATTAAACTTTTATTCGAATATGATTACTTTTAAAAATAATTTATTTGACCTAGTATGAATAAATTTTAGATTTTTTGTAAGCAAAAATTTTAATAACTTAGATTCATTCAGATTTTTAAAAATATATCATATTTTGTGCAAATATTAAAATTTTAAATATATTAATGTAAATAATTTGAGCTAATATTTTTTAATCTAAACGGTATAGTTTTCAGATAGTTTTTCATCATTTTTATACTTAAAACAAAATGCTTGGTCTCCCCAGACCAATTCAATCTTTAAATATAGAGAGCTTTTGGCATGAAAAATGAGACTTAATATGTCAAACTCGTCTTATTGGCAATAATTTTTTTTGGGTCATATATAAATTTAATAAATTTTTTATTTACCTAACCGTTAAAAGTATTAATTTTTTTCTTTTCCTTTTTTGACTTTATTATAATTAGACCATTCAATAACCCACATTAGTACAAAATTAGGTTTTATTAATTATTTAAGTTGAACAAATTTATAAATAAAAAATAGTTAGATTTTTTGTTTGAGTGATTATTTAACCTGACTCGATTTATCTATTATAAAATCTTATCTAAATCTAACACATATCTAACCTAAATCAAATTTCAATTAATCATGCTCTTTTTCATAAAAAAAAAAATACTATAAATAAAAATTAATGGGTTCAATAACTATCGGCTTAAGGGGCCAGGCCCTACAGTAGACCCATACCTAAACTCTAACCCAATAAAATTTTTTCAAAGTGAAAGGTTTTATATTATCTAAGTAAGATGAGTATATTTACAAATTACACTATAAAGTCAAGCATGCTCAAACTTAGAAAAGGAGGCTTCAAATGGCAGGCTTGAAAGGGTAAGCTTTGGACGATTTGACATCCCCATAGAGAAGGTCAATCATATGTTCAGAAGCTAATCCTTCTTTAAGGAGGTTCGCTCTGTATTCAAAAGGTTAGTTGTCCGTCTAGAAGTTAGCCATTCGTTTAGGAGGCCAACCATTTGTCGTAGAGGCACTGCCTGAGGAGGCCAGCCCTCTCTCCATAAGTCCAACCATCCATCAAGAGATCTAGCCCTTTGCTTAGGTAACTAGGAGGCCAGCTCACCGTTAGCTGAGCTTAATCTTTTACCTCTAAATCACCCATTGGTCAGGCGCACCTAACCACTCAACCCTCCACTACATGCATCTACGCATTTTTTTTATACTCTCATTATATTTTATTATTTTATTAATTTTTTTTTTAATTTAGGTTTCGAAAGATAAATCAAAGAGCGTATCCCATCAATCATCTAGCATCTTATTTATAAGTTATAATGCGCAGGTTCTTGATTAAAAGATATGGAGATCAGACTCGTTCTAATTTAATTTATAGTAAAAAATTAAATAATTTCTTAACCCATACAATAATTTAAATATCAGGGACATATTAAAAATATAATTGTCATCTTATTTTAGGGGAAAGAAATACTTCCAAATGAAGATAAACATATTGGCCAACCCTTTCCTCTTATTATTACTGAAATTGTATCGTTTCATTAATCATAATTGTTATTAATCTGGGAGCTTGGTATCCTAACAAACTGGAAGAGTGTTTCTGACTAATTTTAGTCATTTAAAAAAAAATATTTTTTAGGTAATATATTATTTATCTAATTAAATCAATAAAATTTAGATAAAATAGATAAATAAATAAATTAAATGTATATTATTTTACAAAATGTGCTTTAAAATATTTGTCTATAAATTAGACCATAAAACGGGGTCTTGGTAAGTTGAGGCACAACCTTTTATTAATATGAATGGAGATCGATTGTATTTTAAATGGATCCATTTGGCAAGACTCAAATATAATGCTTGTCTTTTGTGTTTTTTAGGCTTAGTGCCAGGTTCTTCATCCTCATTGGATGATTTTTTTAAGGGTATTTTTTATTGGCCCCATTATCTATAGACTTTTTTTTAAAAAAATTTATGCATATAATTAGTTATTAAAAAAAAAAACGAGGATGGAGTTTGTCTCCAACGCGCATGGGATGCGACTGTGCCTGCAGGAGGGGGAATAGCAGTGAAAGATGTCAGCTTATGTAAGTGTCTGCAGACTTGTTTTTGGACCTGGGAGGGAGAGGGAGAGGGAGTGGGCGAGGGCCGGGGGTGGGGGGTGGTGGAAAATGGCAAGCGGCGGAGAAAGCTGAGGCCATTGGACCACCACCCTTTAACGGCAGAAGTTTAAAAGCTGCAGTACTGGATTTCCTCACCTCACGCTCTTCTTCAGCGCGCGTACCTCATTATCCCTGTGTTGTTGGAGAATAAAAGCAATAATTAATTAGGTTTGCGGACTAACGAAGGGCTTTTTCGACATTGACAGATATGAATTTGCCGAAGCGGGATTCGTCCTGGTGGTTAAACACACGGAAGTGTGCCTCCCCCACCCAGGTTCGATCCCCCGCGGAAGCACCAAGTGGAACTGTGCCTCCCAAAAAATTCCCGCAAGGGATTTCTGGGTTATGGGGCCGCGTGTGCGGTGGGGCCAGTCACTATAAAAAGCTTACCCTTAACACAGTTTTTATTTACCAAAAAAAAAAAAAGACAGATATGAATTTGTTTTACCAAATTTTGATTTTGTTTTTACTAAAGAATTATAAAAATAACTACGATAGAAACTCAAAATTCGTGTCTCTTTTTTCAAAAAATACATATTGAATACAATCTCAAACACCCATCTCATCTAACTATAAAAAATAAAAATTATGAGATTAACGGTATATATCCATAAGTGTATATATATATTTAAAAAAAATGATAATTATAAATAAAGAAAGGAATTAAATAGAGTTAGGCTAATTATCATATTATTTATTTTTTTACATATAGAATAATTATTCTGCAATAGCCATAGTTTCCTAAAACTCTATAGATAATATCATATATTCTATTGTGCTAGTTATCTTTACTTTTTAAAGTAAAAAATAATCATTTTTTAATTCAAAAGATTCTACCTAATAATAGAATGAGTACTTTTAGACATAGACATACTTGAGAAAATAAAAATATTTTCTTAAAAAAATTTATAAATAATAATTTCTTTCCGTATATCTTATTCTAATTTATACAGTTATAATTATTTCATGTGATAATTATTTGTTCCCGCCCCAAAAATCTAACCATTTAAAAAATAATATTCGAGTGAAAAACCAATTAAAATAATATCAATTTGAGTCGTTGATATATGAGGCCTTTGAATAGTAAGCTCATAGAAAAATATAAGTCAACCAAATTGTTAGATATGAAATTAAAGAAAATCTAATTAAACTATCAAATATTTGAATGATCGAACTATTGGTAATATAAAAAATTGAGATGCTGAATAACCGGCCGGTTAGTAAATTCAAATGGTTAATCCAGATGAACAATTATATAAAAAAAAGTGATGAATAGTCAGATCAAGTGAAGAATTAATATACCCAACGGATATATGTTAAATTTAGAGCTTATATAATGGTTGTGTCATTCAAATCCCAACTAAAGTAACTTTTTATTAATACATAATCATATATTTTCATGATGGATATGCTAATTGTCAATAATATTATAAAACACTTATTTTTTCAGAACAAAGGGAGGGAATCACTCAATAAATAGTAAATGCAGAACACTAACCATCTATAAATTTATAAAATTTTAAAATTATAAAC
Organism: Nepenthes alata; assembly: GCA_028571085.2. Taxonomy (NCBI): domain Eukaryota; kingdom Viridiplantae; phylum Streptophyta; class Magnoliopsida; order Caryophyllales; family Nepenthaceae; genus Nepenthes; species Nepenthes alata. The sequence continues at coordinate 7,723 of JAOVVI020014178.1, read as the reverse complement.
CAATCATTCATTTTTTAACTCTCTTACCATCAATCTCTCATTATCTATTTTCTAAAAATAATTTTTAATTTAAGTATCGAATAATGTTTTAAGTAGTTTTTTATTATTTGATCTCTTATTAAATATTATGATATACAAGATCTAAACTAAAAGGTTTGAAAGTCCAACTTGAATCCATTCAAACAACGGTTCGAATCCAAGCTATATATCATTAGTGTTATCTGTAAAAATATAGTTAAGCCATTTATTTTTATCTTATTAAAATTTTATCTACTTGGGAATAACTATTATCTTCAATAAAGCAAAAAAGGTGAACGTGCAATTATATTGACATTCGAATCAGCCACCAAATGATGTCCAATCCAATGAGTTCACATAGTAAGAAGGTAGTTTCAGAAATGCCCACCTACCGTCCAATCCCAATATTAGGGCCCTAACTTTCCTAATTAAAGACACATTGAATATACCAAATTTCTTATGGGACAAAATCGAGGGCCAAACTCACAAAATCAAGGTCTTTTAGATGCAGGATTCAACATTTCAAAGAAGGTTGAAAGGAAAGAAAATCATATCAAAAGGAGACCACACTCAAACAAAGATTCTAAAGCCTCTTGTTGCACTCATTTGCATTACACATTCCCACTCGAAGGGCATTTAAACTGAAAAGCCAGAAAGAGAGCCCTGAATAATGAAATCTTTAGTATACCCAAAATTCTGAGTGCCCATCTAACTAATAAGAGGGGTTATGTAGCAACATGCCCAAAACCTTAAAAATGGAACGCTTTTGAGCAATTTTATAGAGACAAAACGTATTTTAAAATTGGTCGATTAGTACACTCTAGTGGATGATTCACTATACATAAGAGGTTATTTGATATCCTAGATATGTTGTCTGACTCTAATGAAAGTTAATTAGATTCTCATAAAGGAGCACCTTGGCATATATGGAGTGCATGTAGGAAGCAAAAAGTTAGCTTTTAAAATTATGAGGTAATGCTAGTATTGTCCAACAATGAATAAGAACAAAATAGAGTTTGTTAAAAAATACAATAATTGTCAAATTTATAGTATTGCATTTAGGGAACCATATATAGATTCTCTATCGGACATGTTAGGCTCATTGACCATTCACGCTATGTGGATTGGACATGTTAGGTCTATCTTCTATCGTAACCAGATAAAAGAAATTTATTATCGTTGCAGTGAATTACATTATGAAATGGATTAAGGTTTCTCTATCGGCCAACGTTATATAACAAAATGAGATAAAATTTATACGCCAAAATATTATTTATAAATCTAGGTATCGAAGGTCATAATACACGACAATAGTATCCAATTTTTTTACAAAATACTTACAAAAAATTACAATATTCTCTATATTAAATAAATCCACACATCAATATTATATCTGCAAATAAATCGACAAGTAGAAATATCAAATTGGACGATAGTGAATAAATTAAAAATCAAATTACAAAAAGTTGGAGTTGTCTACATAGACAAACTTTCGTCCATTCTATAGTCACATTAAACGACTTTAAGAGAGCTCACTCGAGAATCGTTGTTTAGTATGTGTTTTGGAACAAAAAAGTAGTTATCTCAATAAAGATAAGATTATCAAATTATCGAATGAAAATCCTTACTTCAGATCAAAACTCTTAACTCTTGAGCTAAAATTTGGATCTGTTAAATGAAGTTAATGAAATGACAAGCATTCGGACAGTAACTTATCAACAAAAAGTTAGTGGATGTTACAATAAGAAAGTGAAGGTGCAAAATTTTGAGATTAATGATTCGGTATTAAGAAATATAAAAGTAGCCAAGAAGCTAGTACATAAGAATAAACTATTTCTAACTTATAAGGGATCATTCCTAATTTGACAATATAGTATATACTCGGAACAAAAAACCAATCTCTTGAATTTGAAATGCTGTTTATTTCAAAAAATATTACTAAAAAAGTGCCCAGGATAACATGTAGAGGTATGCCCTTTCCTGACTCTCGAGTACTTGTGTATTGTAATTTATTTTTTTAAATTATTAATAAAATTAATTAATTATTTATTTTTTTATTAATTTGCATGCTTCTATATAATGAATATAATCACAACTAATGATGAGTTAGACATTTGGTTTAAATGCCATATTTGTAAATTGCACCAATGCAAGAGAACGATTATGGTATAGGTTTAATAGAACAGTACGGCCTCAAGTGTGTTCGTATACCAATAATTTTAAAAGATTTGGGGTTTAAAAATCAAGTATTTAATTCCTCTTTGAGAGGTCAAATGATACATTGAATAAAGTCAACTGAGATTAGATTGGTAAGAGTGATCTTACCTATTAAACCTCGGGTATACTTTCTATTTATAAGTGTCTAAATACCTTTCTATGGGATACACAAGCTCAATTAAATGGTTAAGAATTACAATCTAACCTAACTGGTAACGATAATTGAAGGCTTAGTTAGCAATCAGTTTAACCATTTTATGGTTATCTAACCCGTGATAATAGTTAAAAAACTTAATTGACAATTAATCTGGTCTTCTAATAGTCAAAAGCTCATATGCATATTCACAAGGCCTAAACTCTGAATCAATATTAGTTAAACAATAATGGATATTTGAAAATAAAAAATCTGGATATATGCATTGAAAAATAAATTATAATCCTCACTCACAAGTGCAATATGGTGTTATGAAATTCAAGGACAAAAATTATTTGACAATCATATGACTAATGTTGGGGGTTAGACCTTGAGGTTGCAAAGTTTCCTTGTTCCTTCAAATTTATAATATCAAAAGTCACAAAAAATTTAAAATTTATAGCATTTAAGCAGCCAGTAAAAAAATTAGAGTTACTAAGTAGGCTATTCTCTTATAAAGAATGATTTTCTCTTTAAATCAAAAATTGAGTATAGAGCTTATTTCTTTGAATTGGATACTCGTCCTTAATAGCTCCTAAAGCCTTAATAATTCAGCTTTTTGTCCGTACATGACCTTGACAACTATTACCAAGCAATGTTTAGCTTCAAGAGCAGTTTCTTTAAGATAGTTGGCTCGGTCATCAACGTGGATAACTTGATCAGTGTAATTGTGAGACTTACGTATCCACTCAGTTAAATCACTCTCAAAATGCATTGATCATTTTTCAAAGAACAACACTCTAGTTTTAGTAGTCGTAACTTTGTACTCTAAACCCTAAACATAAGAAGATCAATTGAAAATCAGGATATACTAAATTGTATAGCCTTCTCTTTATCTTTTGTCCCCCTTTTTTTAATTGTAAAAAAATTGAATCAACAATTTAGATAAAACGAATTGCTTGAAATTAAATGTTTAAAAGCTGCCTCTTGGGTTGAATGTCTGTCTCCAGATATAAAACCTGATGATTATGATTATCCAAGTCAGGATTTAGTGTAGGCAAATACCCCAATAAAAAAGAGGGGCATGCTAGCTATATCAAGGAATTTAGAGACCCGAGGGTCTTTACAAAGCCATAGAACCAATAGAATTTGGCGGCAACAAATGAATGGAAAACTCTCTAGCAATAACTATATAATTCTTCCATTGAGAAGAAGCGACATGAGAAGTAGAAAGACTAGGTAATGACTCAACATATGTAAAAAAGTCAAAAATGGTAGGAATCCCATACTCCATAATGATAAAAATGTTAATTGTCTCATCATCATGTGAGAAATGATACAAAGAACCATGCTCCTCCCTGGAAGGAACAGTGAAAGTTCTTTTGTTGAAATTCAAAACAAGCATCTCTTTTAAAAGATTGGTAGAAGAAGTAATGAGTGCACGAGTTATTAGACAAGCAAATCCTTCGACTCTCATCTTTGCCATCTTGACCCAAATCTAATAAACAATGTTTAAGACCTCATTATCATTTGAATGAGAAGCTAGTGAAATTGTTAACTAGACATTTGGCTAATCAAAGATAGCCCTGAGAGGAGAATTGATGGAAAGGCCACCCTTCTTTTTTTTAAAAGGATGAGAAAGTATATTGACAATTGCATTAAATGCGGTTTCAGTTAAAAATTCGTTAGTCATGCATAAGTTGGTAATATTTTTTTTATTACATCAACTCAAGTCATAGCACGTTCATTTTCAAGAACAGGATCAGAAAATACTAAATTAACATTGCCATTTTTATTTGATTAAATCTAATTATTGGAAACCTTAATGAAGAAGAATCTATCTTTTAAATTTTTTACCGAGTTTGGGTTCTTGCCACTTATTTTAAAACCCTTATTGGGAATTAGAGAAATTTAATTGTTCTTTTAATTGAAGTGAAAAACCACTTTAACAATATGGGCATCTAATCAAAGATCCCATTGACAAAAAAAGATATACAGTACTATAATATATCTAATAGTATTGAGATATAAACGAGTGATTAGAACCTTAAGATTTTTCTTTATTTTTATAAATTTTCATATAAAGAAAATCTGAAGACCGTACTTGTAATGGACTTCATAAACAGTTATAAAATTATCTCTTGGAGCGTAAGCTCTTCCTTCAAATGAAGAGAATTGAAAGGGGATGACAAATGGAATGTTACATCGATTAAAAATATGCAATATATTATCCATGGTGAGATAAGAAGCGATGTCAATGACATTTTTCAAAGTATTTCAGGGAGGCATGGGAAACTGAAAAATGGATGAATAGCAAAATTGGGGAGTTTGTGCTGTTTTACAAAATGAAGAAGAATGTATTGTTAGGATTTAACAAAAAGAGTGAAAAAAGTCAAATTTAAACGAGCAACTAAAATTGAAAAAATATACTTAAAAAAGCAACGGCAATCTAAACGTATTGCTCAAATGATAATACGTCTTCCAACTTTTTCTTAGATCAAAATGTCATGCATTGAAATAATTTGAAATTGACATAATTTTTAAGGTGCCTATCATTGTATTAATTTTATTTTTAATGAGTCATTTTTCTTATAAAAATACTGACAGTCCTCATATCATTAATTAAGTTAACGAAATTACTCTCCAAAAGTTTGGCTTATCCCAAAGAACAAATCCATTGGCCTAGACAAATTGAAGTTTCAGTTATTTTGGTAAAGGTCATGATTTGTCAGATAGGTAAATCGTCTGACAAGATAATTAACCAAGATAATTTTTACAAATGCCTCTCAAAAGAATACAAAAATGTCCAGGTGAGCTATCTCTTTAGATTCACAGAATAGCAACTTCATTAGATGTCGAAATTTGGTTAAAGATCAAACCGAATTCTATCAAATATTGAGATTTAGGATTTGATTAAAGATTGAATAAGAGCAGCCCCTTTTATAGCTAAAAAAGAGTTATAAAATGGGATGTTTTGAAGTAAAAAAAAGCAATCAAATGGTGAAAAAATATTGGCCAATAAAGTAGAGAATTAAGCTTTGATTAATATGATTAATCAATAGTTAATGTGTAGTGATTAAGATTCTATCACAAAAGAGCACTTAGATAGCATTTAAAGCATACAATTTGAATTTTTTTCTAACATATTTAAAATTTGAATTCAACATTTGAGTATACGAGCTAGTATTGGATACGATCTAAAATAAGATCGACTCGACCTGTTGATATAGTAGGCCCTTGAACCATATACCCATAGAGAAATACAAATCAATCGATTGGTTTAACCCAGAGTGAAAGAGAATCCAACCTATCGATTAATAAATTCGAGTGATTAATCCTAACAAACAGTTATATAAATCAATGGTTGAAATGTGAGATTAATTGAATAATTAATATGCATAATAGACAAGTGTTAAACTCTAAATTTATGTAATGGTTGGATCATTCAGTATTCAATAAATATAACTCTTATACATATTCATGAAGTATATATTAATTGACAATAAAGATAATAAAAATATTTATTTCTCTTAAATAAAAGGAGAAAATCACTCAAAAATAATAAGTACATAATACTAACATTCTATATCTTTTAAAATCTTAAAAATTACATAGCCAAATCTTCCATTTTTCATTCTCTTATCCTCCATCTCATATTATCTTTTATTTTTAAAGAATGATTTCTAATTTTAGTGTTCAATAATATTTTGAATAGTGCATCCCATATATTCTTTGATCTTTTGTCAAGTGTTGTGGCATGGAAAATTTGAACTAAAAGATTTAAACATTTAACTTGACTCAACTTAAACAATTATCCGGATTTAAATATGCGTCAAGTTTGTACTATAATCTAACCAATTATGTTCGACAAAGTTGTCTATAATTTACACAAGGAGATACAAAATTCAAGCATAGAAATTGTCTTTTAAATGCCACACCAAATAAATGATAATATTCAAAAAATATTAAATCTTCTCGAATTCAAGCTTTTCCTCATATTTTTTTTCAGGTGAACTTAGACTACATTATTAAAAGGACAGCATCGATATTACAGTGAATTTATTCAACCGTTGACAACCATATATTACAGTAATTAGTTTAAGATCAAAGAAGATAAGAAATTTGAGCATACGATGGATGGTCCACGAAGGAGAAAAACAGGGAGAGGGAAGTGACGATGCTGGTCCCAAAGTTGGCGGGAGAAAATGGGTGGGGAGACTTTAATTGGCGTGTTAATTGGAATTAGTTGGAAATACTGGACCACCCCACATCATCTTCCACATACCCTACAATTAAGGGAACAAATTTTTTGAACAGAGCAGGCATCTATTGATTCTCAGTTCTTCTCTCTCCTCTCCATCTCTCTTTCTCTCTCTATCTGTCTCTCGTTTCCTCTCTGTTTTTTCATCAGTGGAAGAACGATGAAGTCTTGATCAGAAAATCAACAGCCCATACAGAAGCTCTCTGAAAAAGCCTGCCCACAACTCATACTGAGGAATCGGTCATGGGGATTTGTGTAACTCCAAAGATCCCATGAAATAAATCTTCTCCATTATATTATTTTACTAATTCACAGTAATTTTGCAGGGTTTTGGTGGGGTTTTTCTGAACAGGGCTTCTCCTTTGTTGACTGGGTGGTGGGACATGGCGTTTCAAAGTGAAAGAAGAAATAATAATAATGTTAATTTAATTTAATTTAAAAGGAACTGATATCAATGGCGGCTTGTAGTTTGTAAATCAGGCAGAGAGGACTACGGCTGTTTTACCTTCACCATTTTTACAAGTACATGAATGGACAAGAGTGTACATTTGTTTTCAGATGTAAAAAGGGGTATTTTTCCATATAATTAATTGGGTTTTGGATTACATAAGAGAGTTAATTAATTGAGGGGTATGAAATAATTTAGGTAGGAAATTTTCACCGGATTGGAATTTTTTATTTTTTCTTGAGAAAAATAAATATCTAATTTTTTTAGATTTTTATCATTAAATACAAAAATCTAACAGTTTAAATTTAAATATTAAATAATATTATTTAAATAATTATTATTTAAATATTTTTTATATGTATTGAATTTAATATTTATAAATATTAATATTATTAAAAAAAATTTAAAAATATAATAATATTTATTTTTTATTTTTAAATTTTAGTTATTAATTTTTGATTCAATAATTAAGATAGTGATATAAAATTTTATTTATTTATGGGCAAACTAGGATCCCAACTCTGAAATTTCACCGCTTGTAAGATTATTTTTCAAGGTATTCATGTCATGCTGGAATGACCTATCCACTTCCTATAAACAGAGATAGAGAGAGAGAAGAGAGAGAAAGAGGAAAGAATAAGAAAAT
>JAOVVI020014177.1:0-11594 GCA_028571085.2 Nepenthes alata | reverse complement strand
AATCACATAGAATTAATAGATGCTTGATCGGTACTCGATGTATGTCCATGTGTGGGGTGGGTAGTAAGGTCAATCCCGATGGATGCCTAATCAATACCTGAGCATGCTTTTCAGCGTGTTCATGATCGAAACACCCTTGAAAGATGCCCAAGCTTGTTTTCTAGAATATTCACGCTCAAAGCGCATCTGAGATGGCGCTCGTATATCGCAGTGTTCAGCCATGACGCTTGACATGCACTCAACTAGCATTTCAGTGTCATTGTTGTTATAAATAATAAGTTTGGCTGAATTTCAATTATTTTGTCTGCTAGATTGAGAGAGGAGAGAGGAAGAGAAGAGGGGAAGAGAGAGAGAAAGAGAGAGAGAGGAAGCTTGAAAAGTTTAATTCAAGTGGATCTACGTTATATTTTTGATAAATTAAAATTAAGATAAATATATTTTAAATTCTCTTTTTTGGTACTATTTTTTTATTAATTTTTTGATTATTTCTTATTTTAAATGCTCATACATGATATAATTTTATAGTTAAGATATTTATTTTTAATATGCACGTAAAATTCTCTTTATTCTTTTGAAATCATTCATGAATTCATATTCAAGTACATATTCATTACATTGTTCAACTGTTTTTTTAGTAACCTCGCATACATGTCCTTAATTTATAATATAATATTCTTTTATATTTAATTTTCATTTATAAGTATTTATATGTTTTGAAAACTTAATTAAAATTTCCTACATGCTATGAAATTTTACGTAATTGCCATGTATGCTTGTCAATAAAATGAAATGTTGTAAATTTTATGATACTGCTGATTTTCTGCACCGTTTGCTAAATTTTTTTGTATTATTTCTCTAAGAACAGTTCTGCATATTTAAGAAACTCATAATTTAGTATTACATGTGAAGAATTTATAAAATTTGAAGTGAAAAACTCTACAATTATATTAATAATTAATAATATTTTCTACAAATTGAGAAAATACAAGATTATGAAGAAATGGATAGAATTTTCATAAGTATATATATCATACTACGATTATAATTTAACGGATAGTATATTAAGGCATATCTTAGTATATTATAATGGTAATTAAGGTTTAAACTTATCATTTGCTGGTAAAAGTAATATTTGACCCCGTCTACAGGGTTATATGTATGACGACACACCTACGAATCTTGAATAATAGCATACGGCCTTTGATTATTTTATGGTAAACATAATACGAGTTTCGATAATCCACTGATTTAGTTGGTGAGGCCTAATAACTCTTGGTCCCCCAAAAAATTATACTTCAGCATAATTTGATAACTTGAATTGAATAAGAGCATGATAAATAAATCTAAAAAGTTGAGACTGTGTATTGTCATGGAATTTTATAACAGGATCAAAATTTAGAATGTGACAATGAGTTTAATTTTTAATGGTACACATTGGTCTTACCAGAAATATAAAGTCAGAATTTAGCATGAACTGCTAAAATAAGGTAGAGGGATTCCTTGCTGCGAAAAAATGTTAAGCCGTTGATGTTGGCAACAGTAGCAACTTTGTTCATTTTATTTCAAAAATGTCTTTCACGGACAAACCACTGAAAATTTATATTCCAACCTTGATATCAACTCGTTGTTTTTTAATGAACTTAGGTGAGCCTTTCTAACATCTATACTGTATGAAAGTTTATTACAGATCATCTCTCTAATTTTTGAAATGATGATAGTAATTTTGTAATTTTATTTTCAATCTATTTTTGTTTATTTATTTATTTTTAGAGAACTTTTTACTTGATATAGCTACACTTATAAGCCGACAAATGACATCAATTATATAAATTTTATATCAATAAACATTAGTACTTGTAATATATGTATATATATATATATATATATATATATATATATATGAATAGCCATGATTATTGATAATGCACACTTATAACTCGGTATTGTTCTTCTTGTTTCAAGTACTAACCGGTTACATAAAGGTTCAATAATAGTTATATACTTTGTAATGTTTACTTACTAAAAAGGGGGTTTCGTAGAGTAAATGTCATTTGATAAGGGAGAAATTGAAATTTTGATTCAAGTAGAAAGAGGCATGCTAAATAGAACAATTTTACAAGAGTATGGAGACATATTTTTAATCTAAGACTTAGTGGAAAATATTATTTAACAGCAAATTTTAATATTCAAATTTGTAGGAGCCAAACAAAAGTTTGAGGAACTTCCTAACCCAGTTCACCGTCGAAGCCCGCCAAATACCCTGGCTGACTGACGAAGTGAAGTTGAGCACCTTTATATTGATTTTGGAGTCGGGTAAGTTTTTCAAATATCTGACCTACAAGGACCCCCAAACATTTCGTGAAGCCAAAGCCATTGCCCGTGCTTACCTGGCGGTCGAAGATGCCAATGAAGCTAAGCGTCTAGAGCGCGAGGATCGGTTGCCAAATGGAAGAAAGTGAAATGGAGACTGCTTGAACTCCTAGGATTTGAGGAAGTAGCCAAGGGTGGAGCCGGGAGCCCGAAGGGATTTCAGGCTCTTAAACTTAACTCCTCCGAATGACTTTCTGACCAACATTCTCATGTAGATCTGAAAGAAAAATTTTTTGAAGTGGCCGAAGCCGGTCAAGAACCTGGAGATCAGACGAAGTACTGTCGCAACCATCGATCTCCGAGTCACAATACAGAGGCCTACCGGATCATATAGAAAGAGATTGAGGAGCTCATCTAAAGGGGATACCTGAAAAAATTCATGTGAAACCCAGAGTAAGGGCCCAGCGGAGTAGGTTAAGAAAGGATGGAGCAACAGCGGCCGAGAAATCAAGTCGCGACTAGAGTAGTCAACATGGTGACAGCCCGGTCGGACTGCCCCTTGGACTAGTTTGGGACCGCTTCAAAGAAACCAATGGTAGGAATTAGGGATGACGTAATTAGTTTTTGTAAAGACGATATGTCACACGTAATGACTCCCTACTCTGACACTCTAGTTATATCTGAGTTTGTTTCAGATGGTTTATCGATTACCAGCTAAAATGGGTCTTTATCGGTAATAAATATTCATGCGATTTACTTTACCTGAATACTTATTTTAAATTGGGGCTAAAAAAGAGTCAGCAGAAACTGGTTGAAGAGCCACTCTACGAACTAGACAACGAACCAGTACACGTCTGATGAACCATCTAGCTGGAAGTCACCTTGAGGATGTACCCCAAGATTGCATCTCGTATACTGACAATCCTGATAGGTAACCTACCTTTGGTCTAAAACACCATCCTAGGTCGGCCCTGACTAACCGCGTTTGAGGTTGTGACGTCTATCATGCACTTAAAGATGAAATTTCCTATGACCTGTGGCATTGGAGAGGTACAAGGCGACTAAGCGACCGACTTGATGTGCTACCTGTCATAGGACATCCAAGTCATTCCGGACCAGTAGATGGATGACCTCGATCATAGAGATGAAGCGACTCTGTAGTAGGCCTAAGCCGGCCAGATGACCGACCATTATCGTCTAGACCCTGATGACCAGGAGAGATGCGTGTAGATAGGGCTGACTTGCCGGACCCATGTGCCACCAACTAATCACCTTCCTCTGGCAAAACTCCGACATCTTCGCGTGGACCCCACTGACATGCCAAGGATTTCAACCAAAGTGATGGTACAGAAGTTAGGCCTCGATCCTAATCATAAGTCTGTCAAGAAAAAGTGAAGGAATCATTCCATTGAAAAGCTCATTACCATTTGGGAGGAGGTAAAAAAACTACTTGATGCCAGCTTCATCCAAATATTCCAATATCTAGACTGGCACTCCAATGTAATCCTTTTCAAGAAGAACAATGGAAAGTGGTGAATCTGTATTGACTTCATAGATATGAACAAGGCTTGCCCGAAGGACAGCTTACTGCAGCCCAGGATCGACCTACTAGTGGACTTACTTCATAGATGTGCGTTGACTTCGGGCATAAGCTGCTTAATTTCATGTATGCATGCTAAGGTTACAACTAGATCCAGATGAGTCCCAAGGACAATGAGCATACTTCCTTTATGACGGATCAGGGGATATACTACGATAAGGTTATACCATTTGGCCTGAAGAATGCAGGTGCCACGTACTAGCGGCTTGTGAATAAAATATTTGAGGCTCAGATTGGTTGGAATATAGAGGTGTATATAGACGACATACTCGTCAAAGGTAAAACCATCGATGATCATATCCACAACCTCAGCAAGGCCTTCGGGTACTCCAGGTGCGCCAAATAAAGTTTAACCCGACCAATGATGTTTTTGGAGTATCCTCAGGAAAATTCATAAGTTTCATCACTTCTCAATGGGGGATCAAGGCCAACCCCAAAAAATAAAGGCGATCATTGATATGAACATGCCGTGGACTATGAAGGATGTCCAGAGACTGATTAGGAGAGTTGCAGCGCTCTCCCGCTTCCTGGTAAAGTCCGATGACAAGTACCACTCTTTCTTCAAGACCATGAGAGGGACAAAGGTAAAAGACTTCCGGTGGACGACCGACTGTCAGGCTGCCTTTGAGGAGCTAAAGGAATACCTAGCCAGCCTCCCTCTCTTAATGTTGCCAAAAGAAGGTGAGGAGCTGTACCTTTACTTGCCTGTTTCAGAGGTGACCCTAAGCTCAGTTTTGATCTGGCACCAATCTGATATACACTGGTCGATTTACTACGTCATCAAGACTTTGACATGCCCTGAGACCTACTACACACACGCGAAAAAGATCACACTGACGCTTATCTATTTGGTCAGGAAATTGCTACCCTACTTCCATGCACATAGAATAGTCATCATGACTGACCGACTCTTGAAAGAAATATTGTAAAAACCTAATGTGTAAGGACAGCTAGTTAAATGAGCTATCAAATTGGATGAGTTAAATATAGAATTAAAGCCAAGGCCGATTATAAAATAACAGGCCTTGGCAGCCTTTATTGTCAAGACCATAACCCTGGTTTCGGATATTAATTACCTTGGAAAAGCCAATGGCCGGCCGGAGGTGTCAAACTGGACCCTCCACGTAGACGGGTCATCGACACACACCGACAGTGGAGCAGGAGTGATTCTAAGGACCCTCGACAGTTAGAGATGGGGTACTCATTGAAGCTCAAATTTTTGGCTACTAACAATGTTGTTGAATACGATGCCCTACTCGTCGGGTTGCGACATGTAAGAGAATACTCAGCAAGGCACGTAATTATTTACAACGACTCAGAACTAATCGTCAACCAAGTTTGTAGAAGCTTTGAGATGTCGAGCCCTTTTCTCACGATGTACCTCGCTAGAGTAAGAAGTATGGCCCAGAAGTTTGACAGGGACAAAATAGTGCACATCCCAATGGTGGACGACTAGAAAGCCTATAAGCTCGCAAGGGCCACCGCAGTTGAAAGTCCCAAGTAGTACTCAAGAGACATGTGAGAGGTCTAAACCTCTCCAAGTGTGGAAGAATATGAGCAAGAAGTGCTACAAGTGTAACGGCCCAGATTCTAAAACATAGAAAGTCCCAATCATCGAGTCAATATAATCAAGGAATCGAGGAAAATTGAAGGTTATCCGGTCAACGTCAGTTGACCAGAAAATATAATAAGAAAAGTAAACCGGCCTTAAGATGAAATCAAATTCGGCCATTGCATGATGAAATCAAGTTCATCCTCCCCTCTTGCATGCTTAAAATAAGTTCGGCCTTCCATTAGTGTAAAAGAAATTCGGCCATCCCTTAGTGCAAAACAAGTCCGGCTCCATCATTGTGAATCAAGACCGGCCGCCCTTGTTAAATCAAGACTGGCCCCAAAGTGTAATTTGAATTTGAAATTTGTTCCATGAACTTGAAGGCTGGAGCATGGAGTGGTGATGATGTAGAGGCCGAAGTTGATGTTGATGAAGGAGCCGGAGTGATAATGTTGGTGAAGCCAAATTGTGAAGGCTGGATTGATATTGAAGGAAAATGTTAAAGGGAAGAAAAATTTGGTCAACACCAGTTGACCGAAATTTGTAAGAGGGAGCAACTAAATCTGGTCAATGCCAGTTGACTGAAAATATGAAAGAGAAACCTAATTCGATCAACGCTAATTGACCGAAAATAAAGGATGAACATTTAAAAGTGAATCAATGTAAGACAAAAGTTGAAGGTGCTGAGACAATAAGAAAGCCTTTACGAAAAGTAAAGTCAGAATAATCATACCTGCAACGCCAGTAAGGAAGCCCTTACAAAAAGTAAAGTCAGAATAACCATGCCTGCAATGCTAGTAAGGAAGCCCTTACGAAAAGTTAAGTCAGAATAACCATGCCTGCAACGCCAGTTAATCGAAACAGTAAGGAAGCCCTTATGAAAAGAAAAGTCAGAATGACCACGCACCATGCCTGAGTAGGTAACCTACTCCCAACCACCTGATGACCTTGTAGAAAAGAAGTACAAGCAGTTGACCTGCCCTACCTACTACCACCAACTCTAATGCCTATAAGTAATGGCCCTCCCCATGAGTTAGGATAGGAAGCTAGGCAAACGACCATGTAAAGGCGTTAAGAGCTTCAAGCCAGAACCAAGTGAAAGGTTCATAGATCCAATCCAGGCAAGTGAACTTACCTTTTTGATGATCATATGTTTGAAGCAAGTATTTTCCCTTTGCCTTAAGATCATGATTTAATGCAAGTATATGCATGTTTTCAACACAAGTATGTCTAATTTTTGATGAACTTATGTATGATATTTGTTATGATCGTTTAATTTAAGGAAGAATCTCTGTTAACTGTATGTTTAAAAGAAACCCTGTTATTCATGATGTTTGGTTTTCTTCATGCACGAAGTATGGTTATTTGTTGATCTGCATGAACTTTGATAATTGCATGTTTAAGAAAAAGACTTCCGATTGTTCAGAAAAAGACCTCCGGCCTTTGAAATATGACCTTTGACTTTTGATAAATGACCTTCGGCTTTGTTAAAAGAAAGGTATTCGAAATTTATCCCATGAAAGTTGAAACTGTCCTTAAGAGCATGTATTTTGAAATCGAAATTTGTCCGATGAAGATTAAAATTGGCCTTAAGAACATATATTTGAAACCGGAAATTTGTCCTTGAATTTGAAACCCGCCCTAAGTTGAATTTGAAACCGGCCATGAGTACCTTAAATTTGAAACCGGCCATGAGTGCTTTGAATTTGAAACCGGCCCTAAGTTGTGTTTTGAAACCGGCCATGAGTTCCTTGAATTTGAAACCGGCCCTAAGTTAGATTTGAAACCGGCCCTAAGTTGTGATTTGAAACCGACCATGAGTGCCTTGAATTTGAAGCCGGCCCTAAGTTGAATTTGAAACCGGCCATGTGTGCCTTGAATTTAAAACCGGCCCTAAGGTGTGATTTGAAACCGGCAATGTGTGCCTTGAATTTAAAACCGGCTTGTAAAGCAACGTATAAGATAAATAATTTGAAACCGACTTTTGATAAAAAGAACTCCGGCCTTTGTTGGAAAGAAACTCCGGCTTTTGAACTCCAGCTTTTGTTGAAAAAAACTCTGACTTTCAGTAAAAAGAACTCCGGCTTTTAGTAAAAAGAACTCCAGCTTTTATTGAAAAGACCTCCGGCTTTTGAGAAAAAAAACTCCGCCCTTTTGAGAAAAAGAATTCCCCCCTTTTGAGAAAAAGAACTCCTTTTTTTGAGAAAAGAACTCTTGGTTTGCAAGAAAAGAACTTCGGTTTTGAGAAAAGATCTGCCTTTGAAAGAAAAGAACTTCGGTTTTAAGAAAAGAACTTCACCTTTTAAGGAAAGGACTCCGGCTTTTTGAGAAAAAGAACCCCGACTTTTGATGAAAAGATCTTCGACTTTAAGATGATTAAAGGAAAGGCTATACGGACTTCAATTGTTGAAGTATGGAACAAAGACAATAAGAACAAGGAAAACTGTATGTAATTCGGACAGCAAATGGAACTCTACGACTTCTGACTTTGAAACTATGATGAGTGGCCAATGAAAGATATGAATTAAGAATCGAGTTTTCATTAAGCTTGCTGGTAAAGATGGATGAAGGATATTGGAGTGACACTCGAGGACTGCCCCTGGGCCACGGGGGACATTTTTGGTGGTACAAGGCTTTTTGGACTACGGCCTCGTATGTCGGGTTATAGGCATTACCTCCCACCTCGGGGAGCATAATGAGAGGATACAGCTCTCGGTTGTGGGGTAGCACATAACCCTTCCTCGATATTATCGCTCCCGTCCGGTCCCTAAAGATGATAAGAATTTCAAACGATTTTATGAGTTTTCTGAAGACAATATAATAAGAATAAGAACAAGGATTTCTGAACTTAAGAAGAAATGATATGATAATTTTCGTATGCTAAGTTATATTATAAAATTCTGTTTTGACCCGATGATATGTATGAAATGTTTTCTGCATTGGGTACCTTGCTGGGCCTTGTAGCTCACTCTTGCTATTTTTCAGATGATGAAAAGCTTATGGAGGACGAGAAATGAGAGTAAGGCGGACGAGCTAGGACGAGTAGCTAACCGGAATTAAGTATCATGGCAAGAACAAACTTGATGTACTCTATTTTGATTATTTTGGGAAGCATTTTGTACAACACTACCGCTGTGAAAGTTAACGAATACAGTATGCTTTCGTACGATGTTATGGTTCGAGAAATTTATGATGGCATCTCAGCTTGTTTCGGGACCTTCATGTCCGACCGTCCTCTTCATTGGCCAATCATGTAAGAACCTAAAACTTGGAGGCCAACTCAAGGAGATCGGCCTTAAGCGATCCTGTGTACAAATGAAAGGTTTATACATATAAAAGAAATTTTTTTTTAAGTCCACCCTTTTTAACCAGAGGGTGTGTTTTGTTTCGGTCGACGGACGGCCCCATGCGGTGGAATGTGTCTGGTCCGTCACAACAAGTCTCCGATAGCCAAAATTTGATGTTTCCCTACTGAGATACATCACGGTTAGCACCTTGTCAAATAATCTGGAGGACGTGAAACATATAAAGAAGATGGTTGGTTGGGACACCATTGTGGACGAGAGGCTATACCGTTGAGGGTACTCCACCCCGTACCTACGATGTCTCTCACTGTAGGAAGTTGACTACGCATTAAACAAGGTGCATATCGGTATTTTTGGTCACATGTTGGGGCAAGAACCAAACTTTAAGATAGTGTACCCAGGCAACTATTGGCCAATCATGAAGAAAGGTGACATGGATTTCGTGAAGAAGTGTGAGAACTGCTAGATACATGGCAACTTGTCCCATCAACCACCCACAGAACTGAAGAGCCTTCAGACCCCTTGGCTGTTCATGCAATGGAGGCTCGACATACTTGGCGCCTTCCTCATCGTGTCTTGACAAAGGAAGTTCATCATAATAGGCATAGACTACTTTATGAAGTGAGTCGAAGCCTCACCATTGGCTCAAATTACCGAGCAAAATGCCATGGAGTTTGTTCAATAAAATATTATTTGCAGATTTGGAATTTCCGAGGTCATCATGACCGACAATAAAATCTAATTTATTCGCAAGAGCTCCACCAAATATTATATGAGTTCGGATATCTGGTTGGTCCACACCTCAGTTGCCTACCCACAAGAAAACAAGCAGGTGGAGGTTACCAATAGAACCCTATTATATAGCTGAAGACCAAACTGAAAGATATTGGGGGCACCTGGGTAGACGAGTTACCTTCTGGGTTATAGTCATATCGGACGACACTGAAAGAGCTGACATGTGAGATGCCCTTCAATCTGTACTATGAAATTAAGGCCATTATCTTAGTCAAGATCAGACTGCCCAGTCTTCGGGTCGAGGGATTTGATCCACTAAACAACTCCTAGCGACTCAAAGAGCATCTCAACCTTCTTGAAGAAGCATGAGACATGGCCAAGATGTGCACAACCGCCTAGTAGCAATGGGTCACCCGGTATTACAACAAAAGGGTGAAGACTAGCCAATTCGAGGTGGGGGACTGATTTGTGGAGTATAGAAGCCACATGCAAGAGCTCTAACATGAATAAGCTCTTCCCAAATCGGGAGGGCACATTCCTCGTCTCGGCCATCCCACAGAACAGGGCATATAAGCTTTGAGCCCAAAACGACAAATTGGTCCCAAGGATGTGGAACACCATCTACCTCAAAAAGTATTACCAGTGATATCTTATTGAACCCAGGTAGGTCCAACATACATTACCAAGTGTAGGTAAGCCAAGTGCATCCATGTAGGTTGCTCGAGTGTTATAAACATGTTTATTTATTCGCTTCATTCATCATGCCAATTATATGAATGCTCATGTGTTTGCATTAATTCAAATATCTAAACTACCCTAAGTCAACTGAAGCTTCTTTCACCTACTACCCAACCGGCTGCGACCCGGTTTAAAACTTCAGTCCAGTTAACCAAGCGACTCAGAAATGGTCGAATTTAAAAGCTCAGTCTCGTTCATTATGCGGCCTAGACGAGGTCAAACATTATGGCCCGGAGGGCTTGCGAACCAAGTGTTGGAACTCCCCATCTTGCGGCCATTAAAACCTTAGGAGGCTTCTCAATATGCATATGACAACTCCCTCCCAAAGGGAGGAGTACTATCAGTCAACAATAGTCAATGGATTAGGACTAGATACATGAAAACTACAACGTCCTCTAACAAGATTGAGCACCAGTGGTCACATACGGGAAACTGCCTTAACGTCCTTCAATAGGAAAGAGCACAAATAGACGAACATGTTTGGTTAAGCCCAGCAACGATAGCTTCAAGGCTTAACCGATAATCATATTTTCTTAGTGCCATTACCTCCTCCCCAGAGCAAGCACATCCAGACAAATGCGTCCGCCAAAGACCGGCGGTGACCATAATAGTGCATAGTCAACAAGGTAAAGCCAGTTTGGACGAAGACAAATCAATGCATCAACAACAAAGATTAAAGCAATCTAGTCATTTTATTGAATAATTAAATTATATATCAAGGGCATCTGAATGCCTTCAAAAGTACAAAGAGCGCAGCCTACGGCCTAGTTGGGCGCTATCCTATAGATAAGGGCCCCTCAAAAGACGTGATGCAGGCCTCCCTTTGGCCTTGGGAAAGTCCACCAGGTCAGCACTACATCGAGCTCTAACATTCCTCTGATCAATGAAGCCAACAGGGAAGCTCAGAGTCACCCGCTGACTGAAATGAATGCCTTCTCATAACCTCTCATCCGTGGCATGGATGACTTTTTCATGTCAGAGCCGAGACCTTAGCTCTCCTTTGAGCCAGGCATAATCTCCTCGGTGGTTAGAGAGTTGCCACCACATCTCCCAAATCTCGTCCTCGAGTGAGGTGATCCAATCCAGAGCCTGAGTGTTGGACTCTGAGAGCTCTTAGGATCTCGCCTCTGCCTTGGACTGCGCATGGTCGAGATACGTAGCTAGCTTCTCACTCCATAAAGTCTCGACGATAGTAGCATTCATTCAGTGCTTAGCATCCTCCAACGCAACAGGATATGCACAGGCCTTGGATAGCCACAAGATCTCGGTGTCCCTCCAATGCAGTTCCCTCTTCACCACTCGTGGTGCTCCTTAACTTGCCAAGCAATAAGGTACGGTCAGTCAGAAACAATAG
>JAOVVI020014175.1:0-11594 GCA_028571085.2 Nepenthes alata | reverse complement strand
CCAGGAACGCTAATAACGACGAGTTAGGATAGCAAGATTAACCTCACAATCAGGTAGCAACCGAAGTGGTATCATGATATCAACGATGCTATAGAGAAATAAAGCTCCAGACCACCCTGAGAAGACTTCCAATAGCAAGAAATAGAGGCTAGGAATAATAAATTATATCATCAGTTTTAATAACAACGATATGACTCATGCAGTAACTCCCCATTTCAATCCTCTTGTTATATCCGTACTTATTTTGGACGTATTCTAAATTACCAATTAAAATGAGTCTTTGTTGATAATAAAAATTTTAGGAATTTACTATACTTTAATGCCTACTTTAAGCTCGGATTGAAAAGGGACCAGATGAGATCGACTGAGGGATCCTTATATGAGTTGGACAATGAACCCATGCCGATCCAAGGAACTATTTAGTTAGAAGTCACATTAGGAACATACCTAAAGATAGCATCTTGAATACTGACATTTCTAGTGGTGGACTTACCTTTTGTCTACAATGCAATATTAGGGCAACCCTATTTGGTGGCATTCGGAGTAGTGACATCAATCTTTTATTTGAAGATAAAGTTTATGACAGTATGTGGAATTAGAGAGGTCCTACGCGACCAAATCATCGGCCAAATATGCTACTTAGTTCAAGTTAATCATGCAGTTCTAAATTAGCCAGTTAAGGAATTCAACCTCCAAAATGAAGCAACCCTACATTAAGGTCAGCCCAATGAGTCAACTGACCAAATCCCGCTAACTCTAAATGAGTCCGAGAAATGGGTACAGATTAGAGGCTCACTATTGGGTTAATTGCAAGAACACCTGATAACTTTCCTTCGTCAAAACTCAAACGTGTTTGCATGGAAACTCGTGGATATGCCAGGGATTGCAATCGAGGTAATGGTCCATAGGTTGGGTCATGATTCTGGGTGCAAATTGGTCAGGCAAAAATGAAAAAATCACTTTACAGAGAAATTGATTGCCATAAGAGAGGAAGTTAGGAGGTCCAACACCCGGATTGATTGTTGAATCAATGTACTTCAAGAAAAGCAACGCAAAATGACGGATGTGTGTTGACTTCACTAATATAAGTAATGTATGTTTGAAAGAAAGCTTTTCATTACTAAGAATTAATTTACAGGTAGATTTGATATCTGGGCATGAGCTATCAAGCTTCATGGATGCCTATTCACCATATAATAAGATTTAGTTGATTCCTGAGGATGAAGAGCTTATTTTCTTTATAACCGACTAGGGAACATACTACTATAAAGTCATACACTTCGATTTAAAGAATATTGAAGCAATATACCAGTGGTTAGTAAACAAGATGTTCGAGGCACAAATCAGAAGTAATATAGAGGCATATGTGGATGATGTGCTCATTAAAAGCAGAATAGTGGACGGCCATATTTGCAATTAGATGAAGCTTTTAGTGCGCTTAGAATGCACCAAATGAAGTTAAATCCAACAAAGTGTGTATTCGGAGTAACTTTTGAAAAGTTTCTTGGGTTTATAATATCTTATCAGGAAATTGAAGCGAATTCTGAGAAAATAAAAGCAATTATGAATATAGATCCACCTCGAATTATGAAAGAAGTTTAGAGGTTAATCGGAAGACTTGTAACACTCTCTCGACTTCTGGCACAGTCTATGGATAAGTATCTTCCGTTCTTTAAAGCATTGAGAAGAATTATGACAAATGGTTTCCAATGGACAGAAGAATGCCAATCATCCTTTCAAGAACTAAATGAATATTTTGCCAACCTGTTGGGTTATGAGTTACTCTCATATAGATCCTATACCTATATAATGTGTCATTCGATAACACATATGAGGACACACGTGTATTACAAATTGGCACACGACAGGCGCCTAACTTGCGTAGGAGCACCAATTCCAGATTGGAGGGACCTTAAGGAGCACTTGAAGGATGCTCAAATTTCCACTATGATTGGAAATTACTATATCAATAACCGGAAGACTTGTTACTTGTATGCCGAAAAGATCGCTCTAACACTAGTCCACCCCGCCAAAAAGCTACAATCGTATTTCCAAACTTATAAAATCATCATCCTAACTAATGAAGCATTAAAGGGGATCCTTCAGAAACCCAAAGCACTCAGACGATTGATTAAATGGACTGTTGAATTGGGTGAATTTGACATAAAATTTTGAACGCAACCAACCATAAAAGGTTAAACCCTCTCGGATTTCATAGTCAAAACAATGAACTTGATTCCGAGTAATCTTGAGAAGCATAAAGATGCCCGTCAACATGAAGAGGTATCGACGTGGATCTTGCATGTAGATGGGTTATCATCCCAATCAGGGAACAAAGCTGGCGTGGTCTTAAAAATTTAAGACAGGTCAAAGATAAAATACTCGATGATATTCGAATTTCAAACCACTAATAACGTTGCTGAGTGCGGATCCTTATTGGTCAGGCTCAGACTAATGAAAGAATGTATAGCTAGAAGCCTGATTATTTACAGTGACTCAGAGTTGATCATTGATGAAGTAATCAAGAATTTTGAGGTGTCTCATCCATTGCTCGCAAAATACCTTGCTAGAGTAAGGGATTTGACCGAGTCGTTTGATAAGGTGAAAATTTATCATATCCTAAGGGAAGACAATTAGAAGGCAGATCAGTTGGCAAAAGCGGCAGCAACTAGAATCCTTAAGCAATATGCACAAAGATGAGAGAAATCCTCATGATCCCGAGCATAGTCCAGGAAGAAGAGTTACTTCAAATCTCAGACAGTAATACCTGGATAACTATGTATAGAAAGTACCTTAAAGAAGGCCTTCAATTGAAAAACTCGAAAGAAGTCAGGTGCACAGAAAGGACAGTAGGTAGGTACACTCTCATGGATAGAAAATTATACCGAAGAGGGCACTTCATTTCTGACATGTAATATTTGATACCAACCGAAGTTGACTTCGTGCTGAGTAAAGCGCATCTCAAAATTTGTGGGTCACACGTAGGAGGTAAGAACTTGGCATTCAAATTTAAGTGGTAGGGCTGCTACTGCCTTACGATGAGGAGAGATACTACGGAGTTTGTAAAGAAATACGATCCATAACAACGTCCCTCATCATCCACACACAGAACTCTAAACTCTACAGTTAGTGTAGCCATTTGTCTGGTGGAGGCTCGACATGTTAGGTCCATTACCTATCACGTCAGGATAAAGAAAGTTCGTCATAGTTATCATAGACTACTTTACGAAATTGGTGGAGCCCTCCTCATTGGTGAGAATAATTGAGCAAAATGTGACCGAATTCATCCAACAGAGTATGATTTGTAGGTTTGGGATTTCCATGGTCATAGTGATCGACAATGGAAGACAATTCATCGAAAAAAGGTTCACCAAGTATTGCATAAGTTTGGGAATCAAGTTGGTTCATACTTCTTTCGCCTATTCGTAGACGAATGGGTAAGTAGAAGTGACAAACCAAACTTTTCTGCACGGGTTACAAATGAAGTTAGAAGACGCAGGGGCTCTTGGGTAGATAAACTACCCTCCATACTGTGGTCCTATAGGATGACCCCTAGAGAACCAGCATGAGGAATACCATTCAACTTGTGTTATGGGATAGAGACAATTATTTTAATAGAAATCGGGCTGTACAATCTTCGAGTCAAAATTTTTAACTTATAAAGCAACTCCTAATTTCTGAGAGAGCACCTTGATTTGCTTGAGGAAGCCCGAAATGCGGCAAGGCTACGAATAGTAGCCTACCAGCAATGAGTTGCTTGGTATTACGGTAAAAAATAAAAGCTCACCAATTCAAAGTGGGGGACCTAATTCTAAGAAGTATAAAGGCTACGGGCAAGATCACCAATAGGATTAAACTCTCCCCTAATTGGGACGAACCATTCTTAGTCTCAATAATTCTCCAAAATGATGCATATAAGTTAAGCACTTAAAGTAAAGAATTGGTCCCAAGGACATGGAACGCTATCACCTTAAAAAATATTACTAATAAACTTCTATGAGATAGAGGTAAATTTTGTACATGACATATAAGATGCTTGTATGATGTACTCATATTAATAACAACAAACGTATTATGTATTTGTTACATTAATTGTCCATTTGTATGCTTGCATGTCATGTCATGAATATAAGTGGTCGAGAGAGACCCTAAGTCGGATGAAACTCTTACTTGTTAAATTGGCTTACTTAATGCATGGTAAAAACCTCAGTTGAAGCAACCAAGTGGCCCAAATTAGGTCGGATACAAGCTATCATATAAAGATCCAGGGGGCTTGCAGTCCAAAGTCCAACCCATTCTTGAGAGGTCAAAATAAAAGAAAACCTAGTGGACTTTTTTAGTATGTGTGCTATGACGTCCTCTCGTACAAAGAAGCACCATCAATCACATATGGTCGATGGACTAGGGTCCAACGTATAAGTGTAACAACATTCTCTTATAGGAATGAATACCATCAGTCAAATATGGTCGATAGACTATTGTCCGACAAAGCCCGACAGCAATGGCAACCACGCTTAGTCGGCAAGCAATGAGTTTTCTTAGCTAGAGTGCTACAACATTCTCTCACAAGACAAAACACTATCTGACAAATACGATTGATGGATTAGGGTTCGACCAAGCTCGACAACAATGGCAACCATACCTAGTCGGCAAATGAAGAACGTGTTGAATAAAGAATTTAGTAAGAAAGGAGAGAAACATCAGTGACAATAATCAAAACGATCAAGTTGATTTATTAATGAATAAATATTTATAACACGGAGGCCCAAGCTCTCGAGAGAAAGGTTACATATCCACTGCCATTTGCCTACTCTCAGGCATCTTAACTATCCTAAGGTTAAGAGCCGGCCAGAGATTGCAATGGCAGATCTCTACCTATTTATGAGAAATCCTTAATGTTTGAACGGTGAGAAGCCCAATAATGTCTGAAATCAAGGTAGCCTAGAGAAAAGTCGAGAGCAACTAAAACCCTAGTCCACTTGTAGCGATAAAATTCATCTTGGGATCTATCGTCCATAGCAAGTCCAACCTATTTCGGTCAAAAAATATCCTCATCTCTCATTTGAGTTGAGCACACTTGTCTTGAAGATCGGCAATAAGGCTGGCATATGAAATTGATTGATGCTCAGCCTACTAGAGCTTGTCCTCAAGTGAGGTGATCCGATCCTTAGTAATAGATTTTTCATTTGATAGCTCTTGGAATCTCGCCAACCACTCGTATAGCTCTCTGTTTAGTAAAGGGGTCTAATCTCGTCTCTACTTAGCTTTAGCAATGGTAATATCAACTCGGATCTCCATTTCTCTGAGTATGGAAAGATTGTTGAACATTTGAGATAAACGAGAAATCCCAACATTTTGTTTGTACGACCCATCTGTGATCAAATGAACTAGCTCTTATGACTGCCAGACAAAGCAAACTAGTCAATCAAAAATAACGATGACAAAAAGAATACTTGAAGACAAAGGACTCCACAAGTGATACCTCAATGGGATAAGGTCTCCCCTGAAAAAATGAACCAGGAGAAGTTTTGGACTTGGACACGGGTGGAGTCTTCCAGTATAAAAGAGGCAAAATGTGAAGCTGGAGAGGGACTTCAAACTTTGGGGAGGAGAAAACGCACCAGAGTCCTTCGGGTGCCCAGATGCTGCAGCATCAATACGAGGAACCTCCTCTGCTTTAGAAGCCTTCGAATTATTATCAAACTCTTCTACCGCTTGATCATTATTGATGGACTCCGCAACAAAAGTATTAGGAGGCACGGAAATAGGCTCATCGGGGGTCAAGTTAACCAAAATTGAAACCCTATACTTAGCTACAAGCGGAGCGTCAATTGTTTCATTCGATTTACTTGCAATGGGGTAATTTATTTTAGAAATAGTGGGTAACGAATCTTCACCACCCACGATGAATTTGGGCACCTTTTTAAAAAATGGGTGACCTAGTGAAGAATAAATAGAAGTTGGCCTCTGAGACGACTCATTGGCTTCCAATGTGATCATCTCATCACAGGCCTTGTCGATGACCCTGTCGTAGTTGCTCAAGGAAGATGGGAGGGGATTTTCCCTGTCGGTTGCCTTTTAGGAGAATCTCAGACGAAAATATTTCCCGATTTTCTCTTAGGTTGATAGTGAGGCATGTCGGCGATAGCCTCCCCTTTCATTCTCACTTCTCAATGAAACTCAGCGAGCGCCTGCAAGATCAAAAAACTATTCGTTGTCTGAAGCGAAATGACGTTTTCCTCAATCAACTCCATCAAGGCCCGAGCCATGTAAGACCCATGTTTTGTGAGATCTCCAAAGTAAGCGGGATCCACAGAAGTGCTTTTATTGGAGAGGGTTCAATCGGAAGAGACCGCAATATAAAAAACCAATAATTCCAACCTTTTATTGAATTTAGATTATCCCCGCTTATACTACACTTCTTTCGGGGATAAAAGAAATCCAATCGCTCTCTTGGTTGTATCAAAATATAACTTTGATGATCCTGGAATCTAGGAGAAGTTTCCAACAATGAAGGAAAATGCACAGAGAAATTAAATATCTTATAGTATTGGGATGGAGGTGCGTGACAGGAATTTTGAGGGCCTTCATAATCTCGTACAACTCCCTTGCAAAGGAAATACAAAGATCTTCCTTCAAGTGAATTTTGTAGATGGTGATGAAGCCAAACCAAGGAGAGCATGCTCTCTCATTAGATAAGGAAATCCGAAAGGGAATACCAATAGGAATATTAAACCTATCATAAATGTCTCCCACATTCTCACATGTGAGGACGGATGGGATCTCAGTGACGTCCTTAGAAGCCGCTGAGGAGCCATGAAGACAATGAGAAGTTAAGAGCAAATTAGGATTGAGAGACATGAAATGTAAAGAAGTATAGAAATAAAAGAGCACTAGAGTCTAAATATCCAATAATTTGATACAAAAACAGCATCGTCTAAGAGCACTAAAGAGGCACATTTTCATAATAGTTGAGACACGTGCTAGTACCAAAGTGTGCCATGACACGTTTGTTTTACTATGTCAGTATTGATGGCTTGACGCAATACCTCCCAGTGTAGTAGACTGATAGCATGTGGCTCTGACGCTGAGATCGAGGTGTTTGCTTCATCATGCAAGTAATGATAGCCTGACGTAGCGTTTCTCAAGACAATAGACTGGCAAAAGGCGGCCCTGACACTACCCTAATTTAAGATGACTCGATTGGTTTATGGATGCATAAATAACACATTCAAAATAAATTATCACATATCGAATTGTCAGAAAATTGAGTTGTGAGATGTCTGAATTGTCAAAAATTAAATAGCAAAAAATAGCATCCAAATACTTTAACCAATCAAAGAATACAAGAATATTAAAGCCATACAAAGAAAGAAGAACAATATTCAGGTAGTTATATTCATTAATTCCTTTCTCAACATATAATCTTATAATAGTAAAAGTACAGCCTAGAAGAAAATAAACAAGATATAGAATAACGACCTGAATAAAAAAATGTACACTTCTTTCCAAATACTCAGACAGGAGTTGTGTCAGATGAACCATGAGAAAGAAGAGAATGAAAAGAAAAACGTCTGTCCAAACTGGCAACGTCTATGTCGACCACCTCTACGAGGGTTAGCGAGATAAGGGCATTGCTACAACGTGCAGGCCTAGCTTTGGAACGAATATAAAAGAAAAAAAAGTCATCTCTCCAGGAACTTCAACGGTACCATAGGGGGTGGAAACTACAAAAATCATCTCCCAAAACCTGTTGTAGTCGCCCAGGTCACCTCGAGGGTAAATATAAAATCAGGGACCTTTATCACAACGATGAAGACCTAGTTTTGGCAAGGACGTAAAAGAGAAAAACGAAGATAGTTTTTCATATAAAAGTGAGTAACTAAGACAGTTTTCAAACGTTTCCCTTAATCATGACTTCAAAAGCTAGAAGAGAACTTACAATGACTCTGATTCATAGCATCGAAGGTATCATGTTGACTCAGGATAATCATACCGCTGGGTAAGACAAGGGATGCCTCATGATGCAAAGCAAATAGAACTTTGCAATTTATAACCGATAGGAGTGCTTAATCCACTCGGGAAGATATCAAATCACAGTATTGATAGCAAATAATAAAATCTTACTGAATAAGATCCCGAATCAGTAGAATATTTGGGGAAGGAGCACGCATTGATGAAGTTGTAGCTAGTATCCCAACAATGACATGTTGAGTGTTGAGATTCAAACCTTCTGGCATGGAAGACTAGTGATGGGTACGACCAGGTACTCGTTGGGCCAATACACAGGTGGATAAGTGGCCTAAAAATCAACGACCAGATAGAAGATACTACAAAACCCATCAGATAATAGTGTATTAATATATGAACGAAGGGACACAATCTAAACAGTTAGATATTAAAGGATCATAATAAGCTACTAAATGACCTGATACAAAGGGTTGTTGAATTGGATCTAGTAGTTGGTAGTTAGACGATTTTACCATTGAATTGAGGTGATCATTATATATGCAAATAATTCCCCTCACCATTGATCCGAAGTGGCATTGTGTGCACACATTGATTCTAGGTGCCTATCAAACATTCACTCCTATTCTCTCTAAATTCTCGCATCCATTTCTTTATATCTTTCACATCTAAATAGAAAGAATCGTTAATTTGAGCGTTAGAGGATATACTAGGGAGCGAGTCTCATATATCTTTTATCTCTTATTTATTTTATTGTTACGCGTAGGATTCAAATTTAGAGTTATAAAATCCGGACCTGTTATTGTACGTTCAAGCATGATAAGGTAACTATTTAATTCGTACGCCAATCCGAATTCTCAACACGCATCAAATTTAAATCATTAAAAACAAAATAAACTCTAATATTGAAAAAGAACACGATAAAATCTCTTATTAAGTGATGGAATATTGTTGTATCTAGGCCATTATGATGGTGTCATCAAGATGAAGCTATCAGAACTATTTTGCCTCGATCAAAACGAGGCAAAAACTATTTTAGATATTATTGTTAAGCTTTTGAGATCTTATCTACTCCTTGTTCGAGATATCGTTTCCTTGAATAATACGTGTGACGCGTTCAATCATTAGTTCCATATAACATGTTTTTGTCCTAAAAATAGCGCAATGAAGGGAAAATCAAACCTTTTCACGATTAAGGGCATGATTGAGTTATGATATTAGGTACATTTCCGTTCAAGCTATTGTCCGTTTTGGGGGAGGCATAGGGCACATCCAGTTGCAATAGCCCTATTTAGCATGGCTTTGTCTTAAAAAATGCATCTAAAGTTGAGAAAAGAGTCTTGTCACTTGTAAGTAAGATAACATATTTTTACTCAATTAATATACGATAGTGTATTTTATGGTATAAATTAAAGTAAAATAAAGTGATCGTGATTTTTGTACCAATATATTTAGTACGAAGAAGAATCCAATTTTTATAATCATTTCTAGCATTAGTCTTCATCTTTGTGTAAATGAAATGGGAAGCTATTCTTAGTTATACGCAGGAAATAATTACTTTGAAAAATATTTTGGGCAAATTTTTCTTTGGTGGGCCCTAAAGAATTTTTTCAAATGGTCTCTATGGCGGTGTCATGCATGAAGCAAAGAAGGTGTGAATTTGAACACGTTAACAATCATTATAATAAAAAAATAATTTACAATAATAGCAAATTAAATTTTAATCAAGCATAATTAATTAAATTAAATATTTAAAACTTGTAGGCTTGAAAAGAATAGTCTAGGGCTCTAATAAATCATATATATATATATTTATTTATTTCTTTGGGAAGTTGCTAAGAACGTCCTTTTAATTCCATGTCTTGACCGATTGAATTCTAGCATGTTGAAGACAATATTGAAATAGCATTTTGCAAACTTCCTCCTTCTCGGAAGTCTCCCCACAATAAATATAAAAATATAAAGTATTATTTGGTTTACACTTATAACTTATCTATAACACTTTTTTTTTTCAATATGTGGGACCTATCAAGATTTGTTTTTAATAAATATATAAATAAAATAAATCATATGTATATATATGATGGCTACGACCATGGACATGTCGGCCCAAATCCAGTGCACAGATGAACCATAGGCTCAAATGATGACGACCTAATAAAAGACACCATAAAACCCATCAGGCAAATGGCGCAACGCATGAGTCAAGAAACATGACATGAACAACCAAGATTAAATGATCACATGGACTGTTTAATGAGTTGCTTCAGACGGTGGCTACGCCAATCCAATAGTCAATAGCCAGGCATTATTGTTATTGAATAAAAGCGGTCGTTATATAAACAAATAACACTCATCACCTGAAGGGTATCTTGCCCACGCATTGATTCAGGGACCCGTCAACCAAACGGCGCCTTTTACAATAAATAAGACCACTCTCCCAAAGAGGAGGAGGGACAAAAAGTTTGAACAATGACGACAAGAGGAAACAGATTCCAAAATCACTCTGCCAAATAAGTGCACAAACACCAAAGACACTCATCCATACAAGTGCTTAAATACAAAAGCCATTCCACCGGTCAAGTGCATATAAAGGAGCACTTTCCTCCAAATAAATACTCTCTTCTTCATCCTCTCTAAATTCTCACATACTCTACCTTGCATATTTCTCACATGAATAGAAAGATTTATTATCTAAGTGTCAGATGATATACAGAAGAATGAGTCTCATAAATATTTTACCTCTTGTTTATTTTATTGTGGTTATTGAAAAATGACTTTTTGTCCTAAATTGTACAATCAAGTTTTGACCCTGATAAAAATAGTGAAAGTAGTAAAAATTAAATATTCAATATACGTAAAGAATATTTATTTTTAGATGCTAAAGATAAGGACGAGCATGTAAAATATAATTGAGTATAAATAATAATAAAAAGATAATTTTTTAGTGACAAAGAAAAAACTTGATACCTGCAGTAATCGAGAAAAATCCTCCGGGATTCAACTGCCAGGGAAGCAATGCACTATGAAAATTAACTTACAGACCGTGTGGTAACGACGTGCTAACCTAGCCGACTTACTCCTGTCTCGTGATCCCTACCAAGAAATTTCCTGGATTTACCCGCGGCAACGGAACCGGACACCTTCCGGTCTTCACGTTAATCTTTCCTCTTTAGCCACTTGAATTGCCAAACACGATCGAGTCTCCTTTTTTAACGTACCGACGTCTCCAACGAAGGTAGAAGGATGTAAGTGTTTGAATAACAAAGAGAAAATGTAGAGAAAACTTGTTATAACATGAAACTCAAGGGTGTAGCTTTTAATTTTCTCAAAAAAAGTAAGATCAATGGAGTGTGAACAATATTCTTCTCAAGTGGGGCACGAAATTGATCTGCCAAGAGTCCTAATGTTTCAAAATTATAAGACAAGTATTTATATATGGCGCAAAAATTGTATTTAAAAAATTACCCGTTGCCGCAGCACCATTGTTGTCGTTGTCGCCTTAGCTGTCTCTATCGCTCGAGAAAGAGAGTAGCCATTGCTGTGGTCGTGATTTGGTGTCGTCGTTGTCCATCGGTACTGTTTGGGAGTCGGGTTGTCCACCGGATTTGCTGTGTACGTATATT
>JAOVVI020014174.1:0-11594 GCA_028571085.2 Nepenthes alata | reverse complement strand
CGGAAGTGATCTAGGTGGTGAACCGGATCACTGCTCCCATCGTATGAGTCAAGGGAAGTCATTTTGAACTTGGTGGGCAGCGGACGGTTCAGGATCTCCGCTGTGAAAGGAGATTTGTCCAGGTCAATAGCGTGTTCCTCGTCCTGGAACACGTGGTTCCAAATTTTATACACTCGCGGATCTGCGCGAGTGGCTTTGGCAGATCTCTTGGAGTTGAGGTAAGCCCTCAACTCCGTTTTGTCTCTGGAGGGCCCAGCAGCCGGCTGGCTACTGCCTCTAGCGGACCTGGCAGTCCTAGAGGTTCACTCCTGGATTGCGTTCCCGTCTTCTACCCGTGAGTATCGGGGATTTCTTCTCTTCGGACTTTCCCGCGGAGTTGTGCTCCTGGAGCGTTCCTCAGGCCTGAAGCGTGCGAGGAGGCTGGGACCGGATTATTTGTGGGTCTCTCGGGCCTTCTGGCCGGTTTCTTTTTCCTCTGGCCACCCTTTTTGGTGGCCGGCGCAGGGATGGCTGCTGGCGGAGCCTCCTGCTGTCGCTGCTCATGTTGAGAGTAGAGTATTTGGAGCAGACGATTGTTGGCCTGCATCTGCTCTATCAGTTGCTGGAAGTAGGGCGCTGGCACTCCGCCCGTTGCCCCGTTGACCGTGGTACCAGCAGCGTGGTCCTTGTTGGGGGAAGTGACGTCTCTAGTGGGATCGCTAGCTTGGGCTCTTGTGTTCACCATTGCGAATGAGTCAGGCGGTGAAAAGAGAGCACTGTGCAGAGTTGTGGTTGGCTTTTGTAAGCGCTTCTCACAGACGGCGCCAATGATGCGTACCTAGATCCGACTTCGAACAGATTCGGATTCGTTTGGATAACTCGACCCAGCTCCGTTCATTGAGTCTGAATCCTGCACACCACTAAAGTGAACGAGAGGTCAGTGTGTCGGCGGGATGTTGTCCCACCGAAAATACTCCGTCGCTCAAGTTAGTAAAAGCCTTCTAAGTAAGGAAGGTAAACTGGAAAGCAAAAGAGAGAGAGGGTAGAATGGTCGGGAGTGTTGGCTTGTTGAGAATGTGAGCTCTCGGTTCCTGCTCACAGAGAGCGTAAGGAAGCGACGTCCTGAAAGCGTGGAAGCTTTAGGGAACGATTCTCAGAAAACCGAAAAAGGTCTCCTGGAATCCAAAGGCCTTTGGTGGGATTGGAGGACGAACGCTTGTGTAGGGAGAAAGAGAAGATGAGCCTCTGTTTAAGCTCTGTAAGCGTTCGTGGGTTAGACTGTAGGAAGTCTTTCAGGAAGCTGGTTCTTAGTGTTCTCAGGAAGACAAGTTAGAGAGTGAGCAAGAGAGCTTCTGTTTCTAAATAAGCTTTTGTGTTTGTTCGTGAGCTTGTGTCTGAGAATGCATGTGCGTGAGTGAGCTTGTCTGAGCCTCTGTATTCTAGAACGAAGACCTTAAGCTTTTATGGATAGCAGGAGAGTCACCTTCCCTGGGCTAGGTGGCGTGTTCCTCTTGGATTGGCGATGGCGACCTTCTCAGAGTTTGTGGGCCGGACAGTTGTGATTTGATGGATCTTTTTTCTGCTGTACAGTGTAACAGATCTTCAGATCGTCTGATGCTTTTGTGACCGTTTTGTTGGTGCTGAGTTCATTGTCGCCTTTTTTTGGAGAAGATCAGCTTTTAGGAAAGGCATGTGATCATGAAAGGACCGTTGCTTTTCGTGTACGCGTTCGCCTGCCAATTTGGGCCTCGGCCGTAGCAGGTTTGAAGCCTTTTTTGGGCCCGCCACTACAGTACATTCGGTCAACGCTCGAGTTGACTGTCTTGGGCCTTTCAGGATTTGGGCATTCGCTTCCTATTGGGCCTTTTTTGAATTGACCGTCCAGTAGGCCATTTGAGCCTTCTTTGACCGTGGGCCAGCCCATATTGCGGTATACCCATCAGAACCAAAATGATTAATTGCCAAGGTATTATTGCTGATAAAACAGTATAACAAAGCATTCATTGTCATCTTCTTCATCTTGTCTGCATGTTTTATGCTGAACAGCTAGAGGCAGTATAGTAAGTTCATTGCATTTATAAATCAACTATTAATTTATGAACTACTACTGATTTAAAGTTATATATTGGCAGTGAAATTGATCAGCTGTACAAAATATGCTGCGTGCTTGGTGCACCTGATTGGACCACCTTCCCTGAAGCAAAGAATATCTCACAATTGATCAACATTAGTTATTCAGGGGTGAGTTCATGCTGCAAGGTAATATCTTTATATATTGTACCACAACTATTTTGCTCCTTCCTTGACCCTCTTTTAGAGCAATGACTGTTAAGAATCATAGACACTGACACTGGATTTGGACGCGACATGTTGGTTTGTTATTTTTCTAAAATTGAGGACATGATACTTTAGGACATGTTAACTGAAATTTATTGTTTATCCATAGATATGTAAACGTAATTGATAAACATTACTATTTTATACCAAATTAGACCAAAAAATTCATATTTTTATATTAAATTAAAGAAGAACTAGTATGCATGTTCGCTGTGGCCGAATATAAAAGAGTTGTGTTATATCATCTTTAAAAACTGTCCAATTTTTTGTAATTTATATCATTTTGACTCCAATTTTTTTTAAAAAAATAGAAAAATACCTACTTTTTCAAATGTGTCAAAGTTTAAAAAAAAAAAGATAAAAAGTTAACTAGTGTTGCTGACACTTTATCCTTGGAAGAGTGCCTGTACTTAAAGTGAGCTTTAGCGCAATCATAACGTTGCTTAACATAGCCTAGAAATAGCATGTTCAAACCATAGAAACAATATCTTTGTAATGTATGAGTAAAATTACATACATAGACCCTTCACAGACTCTACGATGTGAGAGTCTCTTGCCTGGACCATCCTTCCATGTCCTCTCTTGTCTCAATGTCCTTATTTTATTGTAGCTTATGCCTGCCAATCTGTCGGAAATCATCCCAAATGCTAGCTTTGAAGCTATCGATCTAATTCGGGTAAGTGCTGTTTAGTTCTTATATTTTGCATGCCAATACCAAGTTCAGTAATGGTACTTCAGATTTTTTTTCTAATCATTACTTCCCTTTTGGTCCTAACAGCGACTTTGTTCTTGGGATCCACATAGAAGGCCAACGGCAGAACAATGTCTACTGCATCCTTTTTTCCACGTATGTTGGTTTTACGTCTGCATGCAAGTTTCAAATAATCGTAATATTACCTAATCTGAAGATACAATCTCGAATCTTGGATTTAAATCATTCTTGTAATGAATCGGATAATAGGTGGGCATTCGAGTTCCTCGTCCAATTCATGATCCGCTTCTTGTCAAGCAGCCCAGGATGGGTAGACGTTAATTCGTATGCTTTTTGATCTCATTTTATTATTGGGTTGCTTGAAACCCCGTTTTGTTTAACTATTGCAGGAAGAACACCAAATCTCGAATTGAATCTATGGGACTTTGACGCGAAGTCAGATGATTGTTATCTTGGCCTGACATTGGCTGTGAAGCCCAGTGCTTCTAAGGGTAAGATATCTGCCTGACTGCCCCTTTTAAAATGTATTTGATTTGAACCTTGCTTCTGCGCTTATGGGGATTTGATCGGCTGCTTTAGATCTGATAACTGGTGTCAGTGGGATGCTTTGGGGGTGACATAGCATCCCATCTATTCGTCCATGCTAGTGGGCCCACTCAAGAATAAATGAATATATATGGATGCAACGTCACCTAAAAGTATCCCCAAACACAGACATTCTCGAGTTCTGATATGTTGATTAAACGTTTTGACATTTTGAGCAGTCAGTCATTTAGAATTACTTGTCTCATTGAAGGTGCTATGAATAATGGCTTTTGGTAAAAAGATGGTGAAAATTGTCTAATTTTATCGAAGTAAATGGGTTACCGTGGTCAACAAAAAACTTTAGTGAAGTCTAAAAAATTTCAATTCGATTTTTAATAGATTTATATCTAATTTTTGGTCCCTTATTCAAAAATCCAGTGGGGTCAGTTGACCAACTAAGCAAATGGTGGATCTGCCCCCATACACCACCACATATCCACAAAAACGAAGACTTTCGAAGTTAGGATTATTCATCACCAACCACGAACTTTTGCACCCTCCATGGCCAGCTGTTCATCACCACTACCTCAACCGACAAAGTCAGCGATCTTCGGACTTCCATCGGCAGCCACTACCCGACCTATGCTGCAACTACAACTGTTTGTTCGCTAGGCCTCTCCCAGCTGGTCATCTTGCCTCCACTGGTGAGGTCAAGAAACCACCAAACACTGCACCACCTCCCCCCACTGAACCTCACTGTAGATCACCATCCAGCAATTGCTGGCCAACCACCGGACATCCACTAGAGACCATCGGATGGCCATTAGACTCTGCTGGAGATTGTCTTTTGATCATCGTATTCATTGAAAACCACTGAATGGCATCCCAACACCGTTGAAAACCGCAGTGGTGATTGTTGTTCAAGCTTTCTTTCTATCCTTTTTCTTTTCTTTCCCTATTCCTTCACCCCCTAGATATTTCCTCTCACCTCTTTCCATCTTATCTTTCCCCCCCATTTTTGGTTGTACAATTTTTTGTCTGGAGTGTTTTTTTTTGTCTTCTTATAATTTATTGCTATTTGCAGATATGATTCGTAGAGCACCTCAAGGTACCGGACAGGTGAGCTTCTCTTTGGATATGTATCAACAAATGATATGTTCAGTGCTCCTGAATTTACTCTTTTGTTGCTTACTTTTGCTTGTGATGCTGATTTATTTATACTACAGTATTAAAGATTCAACTCTGTGATGCAGGATATACTCTTCTGCTCTGATTTCGAGGATCGTCCGCAACAATTAGGTATCCTCTGACCTCCTCGAGCACTTTGTGCCATGGATGAATGCTCCATCCTTTTTGTCATTTCAATAAAAAATGAATGAAGGACAAATGCTGTTGATGCATAGAGATTATGGATGATAATATTTATATTTATATCGGCCGTGCCCATATTAATATTAGCCGTATCAGGTGATACATGTGAATCATCTAAATAAAAATGAATGAAGGACAAATTATGCATAGAGATCATGTATGAAATTATTGGTGTTGATATAGGTATTGATATCGGCCGTGCTCGTACAAACATTGCCCATATCCGATGATACATATCAGTAGTAGATGTACTAATGTAAACAAAATTTTTGCGAATCCGAACGCACGGGGCAAATATTAGCCAATTTGTTAAAAAATATCGGGTGTAGCGGTCAGTATATCGGCTATACAGTGACATCGTGATTTTGTCATGGTATCGAGCGGCCGATACTGATATATATCGACTGATATTTCATTATATGATGGAAATCCTACTCCAACCTTTTTCCCAGTAGTTTTAGATGATTTAAAGAGAGGAGAAAATGGGAAACTTTTGTCTATTAGAGAGAGAGACTCATGGATGAAAATATCTATATCAATCGCGATTACATTGGTATTGTATATATTGGATAATATCCATGATATTAAATATATCGGATAGAAAAGCATTTTCAAAAATTATAAAATGATAAGGTTGTATCTGCCTATATATTAGCCAAATATCGATCACATCGGCTAATATTTTAAATATCCGCTGATGTATTGATTATATCCATTGATATGAAAATATTTTATGATATTAAAAAATATCAATACTAGGGGACCCAATATCACTATATATCGATCGATATTTTCATATATTTCCGTCAGTCTGGCTGTTGATATGCAGAAAAACAAATCTTGATGTCCTGATTTATGGAGTTAAGACTTTCTATCTGCTCACTAAGCTAGAATTTTCAGAACTTCAATCTGAAGCATGCAATGCAACTAATGCATTACTCTTCATTCCAGTTTACTGGTCGCTTTTTTCTCCGAGTCGAAATGGAATGAATGCACCGGTAGAATCCTCCTCTGCACTTCCATTCAGGTCAGTATCGTTCTAGTAGCGGATTCTAGCAAATTAAAATGATATTCTGATCATTCTAGAGATCGTTTGAATTCCGTTAGTACTGCAAATTAACTATTCCATTGGTGGTATGTTTAGAAAATTTCTCTGTGGGCTGTGCCTTTTGTGATCATCCCATGCCCTGTCGCGGTAGATGTGATGGTGGATTAAGTGTCACATTTTTGGCCAAAGAGCAGGTAATAATTAATAATAAATAAGCCAAAATAAAGTTTGTTCCCTAATACGAACAAAATCCAAATATAATACCCAAAGTTAGGTCGAACAAACTAAACTCGAAGACCAAAAATAGTATAACGACTAAAAATCAGAGATGTCACGAGATTTGACTGAACACACCCTACCCGATCTCCAAAGGATATATACAATAAACCCAAATATAAATCTTAATGCAATTCAAATCAAATACAAAATATACATAGCTGAACCTTCGAGTATGGTTCATCCGAATACTGCAAGTATCCGGTACCATCTAGTTTGAAAAGATTAAAAATAAGATAAATTATGAGTTTAAAATTCAGTAAATATTAATATATATAATAATAAATATATATCCAATAAAACAGAAAGAGGTGATAAAAGATAATATAATATGGTAAAAATTTAATCTGTCAAATGTCCAAATGTGTCAAAGGTTCAAAAGCCAAATGTCAAAAAATCAAATATCCAAATATTAAATGTTCGAATATGATTTTGTATGCAAAATTTATAATCCATATATAGATATTAAATAATCCGAATGTATAAAATTTTTTATATATCAAAATGTCAAATGTCCAATTATTAAATAATTTCAAAGGCTCAAATATGTAAAGTCGAATAAAATCAAAACATCGTTTCCAAAACCATCAATTTCTTACAATGGTTTTTAAAGAAAACAACAAATAGTAGACTCTGTAATAAAAAGTTTAAAATTTTTTTTTTTTTATAAAAAAAGTATAAATTTAAAACTTTTTACCATTTGAAAAAATACAAATTTTTTTTCTGGTTCATAACTTTTCTTCTTAAATATTTCATATATGAATATAAATAGTAAAATATTCACTTATTCTATGGAAAACAGACACGCTTCCAAACCTTTTGGCCAATACCAAACAAAAATTCAAAACCTTCGATAAAAATTATATATATGCAATAATATTCAAAATAATGAGGTAAAAGGTAACCTGTATGTATAGTAAAATAAGAAATATAAATAAAATTTGAAGGAATTTGAAATAGACTAAAGATTGGTCTTACAATATTTATCTTAACATTTGGATCTAACAAATTTAACACTCAAAAGGCTCCAAAAATCTACTTCCTCTTTTTTCGCTCTCATCTTGTTCTTCATCTGTTCTCATTTTCTCTCCTTTTTCCATAAAATGGCCAAACAATGCGCGTGCTGATCCTTTATAAGGCGTACGAGTGCTGGATGAACATCTATCACGTGCCCCCAGTCTGTTTCAATCGTGTACGAGCACCGTATCAAGTATGACTTATGCGCCAATATTCTATTCAAGTTGCGTATGAGCACTGCATATGCGCACATTAGATGTCATTATCCAGCCCAAAACATCATGCCTGATTCCTCATATTCGAATTTTTTCTTAATTTTTTATTATATAATTATTTTTAAATTGATTCAAAATTATATTAATGATATTATAAATTATATACAAAATATGGTACGTTACATTGAAATAACAGTATTATTATCAGTTATGATTATATTAATATCAAATATATATTGATATCAAATATATTGATGGAAAATTTTGTTTATTTATTTGACCGTATTAAAATTGAGTTACATAGTAAAATTCGACCGTCTTTTGTAATATATTTATATTTTTGAAGAGCTTTAATTATTTTTATCCAAATTGAGCTTAACATCCGCGCTAGTCTTCAAAAAAAACCCAAAAGGCCACAAAATATAAAGCAAAAAGAATTGGTCGGCTCACATTGCTGATATCAATAATATTGTTGATATAACAATATTTCATAACAATTTCCCACATTGAAAATATTGATATCTGTACCTTCTTCATTGATGCATATTAGCTAATATTTTGGTCTATAATCGTAACCGTGGTTCTCTGATCCTTCATAACCAAACTCGTGCTCTTCACATAACTAATGTGGATGTGTCATTATAGCCAAGAAATTCCGAGTCTTGTTCGGGGCCACCTATTCTGACACCGAGGATTTTATACTTAGAAATTTGAATAATTGGGATCGTAACAATACATTAAAATATATCTAAGTTGCTAATATGAAGATCTTACCGTTGAAAGTATGGGAGGATTAACGCGGGTAGCTTATTGTTGATATATGATATTCTATCATTCTTTCATGCTTATAAGTTTTTATTCTGGCAGCGCGATTCTACACCCTCAGGCAGGAGTTTCACATCCGGCGGCCTTTTCGCTCTTCCCTTTGCAATCGAGTATCTCCGATGGTCAGTTGATGGCGGTTTCTGCTCCTCTCCGGTAGGGTCGATCCCTTTGAAGTAACCCCAAAAGAGGAGAGTTTGTAGAGATGAAGCATGACTAATCTATTTGTTCTCTCATTTTTCCTTCAAAATTTTCAGCTCCATGGAGCAATTTTTTGACATACTTCTGGTAGTTTTGGGATATGCTTCTTCCTTCCTAATAAGGGCACGCCTTGTTAGGGCAGCCATGAACCCAACTCCTTTTGTGAACATATTGTATATAAATGTGCGTTTGTCAAACCGAGTAAGCGAGAGTCTTATTATTTCCATTGGAGTTACTGGCGAATGTTAAAATAGGAGCCCGACGGGTCGAGGATAAACGATGTTGAACGTGTGAGAGTTTGTGTGTGTATTTTTTTGGCTCGTTAAACTTAATGAACGGAGCTGTCTGTTTATTGTTTTCTTTCTTTGTTTTAGTAACAGTGAAAATTTTATCACAGTAACTTGGATCGATTTTTTTAGCCGTTTCAGTTAGGATAAAATCACGTCTGTTGAAAATGCCAGTGAATATTAAAATAGGTGTACCGATTGAAGTATGAAGATGGCAATTCATAACCGAAGTACAAAGTAATGTTGATTGTAAAGGGTTTCAATCAACGAACGAATGGACATTGATTTCAATGAGATGTTCTCTCCCATGGTGAAAATGTTCACACTCAATTTATGTTGTGCTTGGTTTGGCAGCATACCTTGATGTAATGTAGGAACAACTTAAAGAATGAACAAAATTTCTTTATGGCGATTTAGAGGAGGAAATTTATATGAAGCAATCGGAGGGATTCGTAGTTAAGGGGAAAGAGCACATGGTGTGTCATTTTTAAAAAAAAGCCTCTAAGGTCTCAAATAAGCTCCAAGATAATGGTAAAATAAATTTCAATTCGTTGCAGCAGAAAAAGACTATTGGAAGATGACTTCAAATTATTGTGTTTTTGTATAAAGATTCTCCAAGGAAAACATTGTAATTCTCTTACTTTATATAGATGACATTCTTATTGTTGGGAGTAATATGTCCCAAATAAGCGAGATGAAAAAGCAACT
Source organism: Nepenthes alata (assembly GCA_028571085.2). Classification (NCBI taxonomy): domain Eukaryota; kingdom Viridiplantae; phylum Streptophyta; class Magnoliopsida; order Caryophyllales; family Nepenthaceae; genus Nepenthes; species Nepenthes alata. The sequence goes on along the minus strand of JAOVVI020014174.1, from coordinate 2,096 downwards.
GGACTAGTGACCAGTGAAGCCGATGTTCGGGTTCTATCCGAATACATGCAACCCGACGCAGCGGAATATAAAACCCGAACGTCCTATCAACCGTCAACTACTAAACTCGTGAATATAAGAAATACAATAATGTACAACGATTTTTAACGTGAAAAATCTTTTTCAACTAAGAAAAAATTACGGAATAAATTCTGAACAATCTACTATAAAAAATATCAGTTATAAGAACCCATTTGAAATTCCTTCACTACAATTTTGAGTAAAGAATGGTTGATTACAATCACTCAACATACCCAACGACCCATAAGAGATATACGATTAAAAATAAACTCTACAAAATTATTCTAAAATAACGTATCCGATTTTGACGAAGAACGAAATTTAAACTGGATCTCAACCGGATGTTAAATTTTCTTCCTCTTCTTTCTTCTCTACTTCTCTCCCTGTGTGGTGCTCCCCGTGTGAAAAATAATTTCAGAATAACTGTTTGAATGCTTGATTGTTTGACTCCAATATATGAGTTAGGCCACTTTGTATAGAAGTTTTACCTTAGGTTATTTAGGAAGAAAATATAATTTTCTAGTTAACGATATCTCCAAATTAAAAAATAACTTCACCAATTATTTTTTAAAATATTTCCTAATCAATAATATATCTAAATTATAGGAAATAATCTCATCAAATCTTTCTTAATAAAAGAGAATTAAATCTCTTTTAATTTGAAAAGTTTATGATATTAGTATGATACCCGTATGATCTCATTCGAACCATTAAACGATAGGTCAAATGGATATGATCCCACATGGGAGTGACCCATAACTCAACTAGCTCCCTCTCATAATCATGTCGGGGATCCTTCACCTTCACCGACGACCGTCATTATCTATCCTTCGGTAACTTTTCCTCAAATGGGATCTCTACGTCTGTTTTCGTAAGCTTGAATAATACCTTCTTTCGCTCCACCAAATTTGGAATATTTTTCCGCCCCTTTAGCTTCTTCTTAGCTGTAGAATTACTCATTATTGCACTTCTCCTTGGCCTCCTTTTTCCGCCACCGTGAATAATACCCCCATTGGTCACCTTAGTGTTATCCTTGCCAATCGAATCCTTCATCAAGTACCAACTTGATCAATTGCTTCCCTTTGTCACAATCGAGGCACATTTGGTGAGTTTTCACTGGTTGTTTTTGAACGCTATGTAAAAGCCTTCTTCTTTAATCTTTCTGGTTGAAATCACATTCAGCTGTAAATTTGAGGCATATCTCAAGCCCTTCAACTCGAGTTTCATCCTATTACTTGTCCGCAAGCAAACATCATCGATACTAACAATCCTCGACAAACTGTCGTTACCTATCTTCAATATCCTATAGTCCTTGGGTATATACTTTGTGAAGAGGGACTTCCTCAACATTGTATGATGTGAAGAATCGATATCTATCATCAAATTTATCTCTGGGCTCGAAAAGCTCAATGCCTCCCTTACGTGGACAACTAGAATGTCTCCATATGAAGCGATAGAGGCCCGATCATTATCATTATGATCCCTCCTCTCTTTACGTTTGCCTCCACCCTCATTCTCATGCTTCCTTGTCGAACAATCCTACTTCATATGACCATTCTTGCCACAATGAAAACACTCTATGTCTTGAAACTTGGTTCAATTGTTGCTCTTTTTTGATTTGCCACTTCGGTTCCTCAATCTCCTGTGTCCCCAACCGCTAATGGATACCAAGAGACTCGACTCTCCTCCATCTTTAACACTTCCATTCCGCCTTGACTCATTTATAAGTAAAGAAGTAATGATCTCTTCCAACCTAAGTATGTCTTTTTTGAACAATAGTGTTATGACAATATGATCGTGCGAGACCAACAAAGAAGCCAACAATATCAATACCTTGCCTTCCTCATTGATCTTTTCATCAAGTGCTAACATTTGTATCAATATCCGGTTGAACGCATTCAAGTGCTTCTCAAAACTTCTCCATTTCGACAAATGTTGACCATAAAACTTCTTTTTCGCATGCAACATTTCATCAAGGACTTGGATTTATATCGACTTTTAGGCTTTGTCCAAACCTCTGCTAAATTCGACAAGCC
>JAOVVI020014173.1:0-11594 GCA_028571085.2 Nepenthes alata | reverse complement strand
GTTATTTTTATATTTGGCTGTTGGAATAGAATAAGGTAAAAATTAGTATTTTATTGTTTGATTTGTAGAATAATATGAGAAATAAGATAATAATAATAATAATAATAAACATAATAATAATATATAATAATAATATATAATAATAAATATATATAATAATAATAATAATATAAATATATAATAATATCTAATCATTAATAATAATAATAATAAATATAATGATAAAATAAAATAATAATATATATAAAAAATAATAATATCTAATAATAATAATAATAATATGTAGTAATAATAATAATAATAAAATAAAAATATCTAATAATTAATAATAACAATAATAAATATAATAATAATAATAATAAAATAATAATAACAATAATATGTAATAATAATAATACCTAATAAATAGTAATAATAATAATAATAATAATATGTAATAATAATACCTAATAATAATAATATGTAATAATAATAATAATAATAATAAAACAAAAAAATATATGTGGGAATTATTATTCCCATATAAATTGTGAAAATTGAAATTCTTTTCCCCCCTAATTCCTGCAACCAAACACACCCTTAAAGTCTTCTCTATGCTAGATATGGCACTGAATAATTGACCAAATCATAGCATGCCCATGCATCCATAAAAGAAAGAGAAGTCCTGGAAAAGAGAAAGGAAAGTGGTCTATGGTATCAGAACAAAGGTTTTACTAGAACCATAGTATTGCACATACTGGAGGCACTGCTGCAGGGAAGAGAGAAGAAAAGAGGAAAGTTTCCAAAACCGAGAAACACAGTCAAATTGCGTATGATAAAACAAGAAATGTGCCCTCAATCCTGTTGCTGATACTAGGTCACAATTACAAATTTGCACATATCAAATACATCATGGAGAATTCCTTAAAAAAAAAAGCGGAGACTTGCTTAAGAATAATAGAGAAGTATCTTGTGTAAATACCATAGAATAAGGTTTGATCCTAATCATGGAAATTCTATAGATATTTTATTATAAAAAATTGCAAAAGTTAAAAGAGATTAGATTTTTTTTTTTTTAAATTAGATGCGATTACTAGCTCATGTTATGGCATGTAAATCATCAATTCACCAACTCAATAAGTAATACAGAGATTGTTAAATGCTGTGGCCTTGATAAAAATCTGGTATTACTACAAAGATGATACACTTGACAGGACCCTACTTTTCACATGCGTAAGTATAAACTCATTGCGGTGCAAAGCAGGTCCTGCAGTTTTAATGCAATAGATTCAGATTCAAAAGCAAATCGAATTGTTTGTCAGCTGGAACAACTATTATGTCACCCTTGCATTGGATTGTAGATGGGCTTTTATCCAGCATTCGATAATAGAATAAGCAGGGTATAGTATAGATGTTGCACTGCCAAACTTGAGCCAATCACCTACTTTTGTCACTCATCTCACAGCATCAAGAATGTTTAACTAAGTAATTGGCATTGATTAATAAAAAGGAGTAGAGGGGCCCTCAAATAGACATATTTACTGAAGTCTGGGCTATGAAACTTAGGCAGGCCACAGGTGTTCTCTTCTCTAGGTAGCAACAAAGAGTGCAGTAAGCTATTTTATAGCTCAAGCACCTCCACATACAATAAGCATATGGGAGTGCTAATTCACTTGCATGGGATAATATCATAGAATACATTGCCAAATCCTCATATAAATATTTTTTATTTTTATATCACATCCCAAATGATTGTTATACTATTTTTTACCTAACTGTCAATTTGGGTTGCCTATAAAAAAAAATATTGTAGATTTTAGGAGATTCTGATAACCAAAGGAATACAAAAACAATCAATGAGCTTGCATTATGATTTTGAATCCAAAAACTTACCTCTCTTGTTGTGCTCTTATGCAAGGAATAAACTGCACTGGAAGCAACCTGACATGGCCATCAATAGAAAGAACAACCATTCATTACCGCAAATAAGGGGTGCAGTGTCTTATGAGAATCAAATAATCAACATCTTAACAAAGTATCAAACTTCACCTTCAAAGCTACACAGAGGAAATCCATGTCAGCCCCTTTTTTCCTGGTGCCAAAAGGTGGATTCATCACAACTGTATCAATGATTTCACCTAAACAGGCATCAAGGACAAGTTGAACATGAAGGAAAAACATTGGAAGCAATGTCTCTCTTTGACACAAAATAACCAATTGTATTAAAAAAGTAAAGAACTGATTTCACCAATTTCCCCATTCCCCAATTCTGCGCATAAATAAGATATAACTCATGCAGATTTCGTCTGAAGGAGCTCGGAATACTGTAACAAAAGCAAACCCCTAGAAAAGTCAAAGCAGCTTGCAAACAGGCCTATCATTTTTCTAGCATCACTTTGCTAATCTGTGATAAGTATAGGTACAGCACTGATCTTCGAGATGACTTTGTAACTACACCCCATGGATCCAAGATTTAAAACCTTGAAAATGAGCCATAATGACTTCACTCTTGTTCAAGAAGAATTAAAGATATAATTCAAGCACAATTGGTCCAACTCTAAGGCATTTGGAATATCTTGTAACAAAGGAAACATCTAGAAAAGCCAGTACAGCTTGCTTGTTGATGCTATCATCATTTCAGGTACAAGAAGATATTTGCCACAACCTATTAAGCAAGCTGTTTTCACTTGCTGTTTAACTTAATATTTCAACATAACCAAACTGATCCACGAGACAATGACTGTAAAATTATTCTTTCTCATTATATCCATTCATTACTTAAAAGCCTTTGTAATCATTAATTAAAAACCTTGCACTAGTGAGAATTGCCTTGTACAGCTCACGTCAGATCCGAATACAGAAAGAATGGGCTATAACACGCATTATTAGCATTCAAGAATGATGCACACAGATTGGGGCTGCAGTAATGATGTTGAAGGCTGTCATTTTCGTAAAATAAGAACCTTGAAACCGACTTTCAAATATTGGAAATATTATGGCTTCATCTCAGGTATTTCTCAGCATCAAAGAAATACTACACAAGAACTGAATATTGACCTTTGTCTTTCTTTCTCAGCTAACACAAGAGAGGCAGAATGGAACCTGCAACTGCTTGGTCTCAGGACCTTAGCCTAACCACTGAATATCCACATTATTAGAAAAGTTGATTTGTGTTAATGCAATCCAACAAGACCGCACTCAATTTGAGAAATCTGATATTAAGAACAAAAAATATGTAATAACTATTTCTTTAGAATGAAAGGAGCAAAGTATCTAAAACTTTACTCAAAACTTTATAGTTGCATTTCAAAACACACAAGAATATCATGCAAATATCATTGTCCATTTTGGCAATCCATAAAATGACCCATATTCTATAAAGTCAGAAGCAATGTTTACACTTTAATGTTGATTATGTGCAAACAGTTCAATTAAATATGATAAAATGGCAATGCCATCATATAGCACTAACCATCAAGTATATGAAACAGAAGAAATAATGATGAGAGATTGCTAGAGAGAACAACGAGGGAAAATGAAGGAATAAATTCTTACCTCTGAGCCTTAAATTACGAATGTCACACTGGAGGAAGGTTATATCCACCTGCAAGTATAAATTATCACATGGATTTTTTTTATAATCAAAATTGTTTGACAAACAAAAGATGATGAAATTATCTTTAACACATCAATCATCGCAAGTTAGGACTTGGTCATGAAAGAAACAACTCTCATCACCAGAGACTCAATCCAGTAAAGGTTGTAAGTCATGAAGCTGAATCATGTTCCGTCAATTAGTCACATTATGTTTCACACTTTAATCACTTCAACTTCAATCCTGCAGTCTCCACTGACATGATAAGCAGAGCAAGTAATCGCATATTTTCACAAGTAGCTCTCCATAGTTGATTTATGTCCCAAAATTAAGAGCACCAAATGCTCCTACACATTGCTGTGACCATCTGGCACATGGTGATAAGACTGGTTGCCAAAGGCATATGCAACCACATACACAAAGGAAGTATTACAACACCACAACAATATGGCCCTCCTGAAAATATAAGTGCTACATTATAGCTCTTTGAGTATCTATGCTTATATTATGCAAGAATCCAAGAGTTCATGTTATTCTATCTCCCCTCTCCTTTGACAGTTCCACTCCCCATTATCATAATCCAGTTGCATGGATTCTTCATATTCAGAAAATCTTGTGTAAAAATAAAAGAAGCAACCAAGAAATGTATAATTAGCTGATACTGCAACCAATACTGTTAGACTATTTTATTGGTGATTAGAAAGTTTCATGAAGATGTGCTGTATTTTGAGTCTCTATACTAGAACTTAAGCGACCAAATGTTTGCTCAGAGTTGGCTTGATCATCAGAATTCAACCTAAGAGTTTCGCTCAAAGTTGGCTCAAACATCAAAATTCTAACAGAGAATTCCAATCAATGTTGGCTCAAGCATTAGTGCAGTGGCAGAGAATTTCTCTAGAGTTTGGCTCGAAGATGGCTTGAAACTGAACTTCTGGAAGAGTTTTGCTGAAAGGTTGCTCAATTTTAGCACCGTTTTTTCCCAATATGCATGTTTTTGCATTCACTTTGACTAAGTAGCTCTTGACAATGTGTGATAGGAGCTCAAGTGGAAAATGGTTTTCCCCACTACCCATTTTTCTGAAACCACTTTGATTGATCCATTTATTTATTAATCACCACTGAACTTCTCTAACGTCTACCTTAGAACTTCAAGGTTCATTGATAGCATAACCTTCTGGAGAAGTCATCAAACAGTTGAGAGGTTTTCGTATTTCCATGATGGCATGTGCTTAAAAGCTTAGAAATCCGCCCACCCATAACTTCTAAACACAGTCCTAGGCTATTAACCTTCAGAGCTATATCAATGGCAAGGACATCAAAGCTTTGGCGGTGTTGGATTCTTGGGTCATTGAAGGAATATCTAACAGAAAGGGGTCTGGATCGTTTGCTAGGTGAGCAAATATGAAGATTTCGTTAATAGGGATCACCTATTAAAAGTATTGAGCTAGGGTCAACTAGCCCATTTAAACTACTTAAGCTATAAGTTAACTTTCTTAGCAAATTTCCTTTTACTACCTTCAGAAGAGTGGAGGGTTTCTTGAATCGGTTAGTTCTTCAGTTTTTCTTGGTCAACAAAATCGTGCGTCATTTTCTTTTAAGCAAGCTTTTAATTATCTTATTGTGTGTGCTTATCCTGCTCTAGGCATGCTTTAAAAGTGGCCCAACTCACTAATTCTCAATTGGTATCAAAAACCTATCTCAATCTTTGATCCACATTGATTTTGAGTGAGTCTAGAGTTTAGGTTAAGTCATATAAATCTGAATTGGAGGTTGATATAATTCATCTTTTATATATGTCGTTATAATTTGTTTTCTTACAAAATTGTCAAAGGCGGAGATAGTTAGGCCAGTTTATTGATAATTAGAAAATTTGTTAAGAATGTGAAGTAATTTAAGTCTCGTCGGTAGAACTTAAGTGTTGAATGCTCATTTGAAGTTGGTTTAAGCATAAGAATATAGCTCGAGAGTTTCACTCAAAGAAAAAGTTGGCTTAGAGTTGGGTAAAGCATCAAACTTTTGATAGAGAATTTCACTCAATGTTGCCATAAGGTTTCCCCAACCGTTAAAATAGCGGTAGAGAAATTGGCTCAAACTTGGTCTGACGTTTGCTTGAGTACTAAATTATTGGCAAAGTTTTTCTCAAAAATCACTTGATTTTGGGCATAGTTTTCCCTATTATGCACGTCTCCTTAACTACTTTAACTGACCACTGCTTGATCACTCTGTGATTGGGGCTTGAGTGTAAAATGATTGTCCCCACTACCCATTCCTCTGAAAATGCTTTGACCCAACCATTTATTTATTCACTGCTACTTAACTTCCCCAATATTTGGCCCAGATATTCAGGGCTCATTTAGAACACCATCTTTTGGAAAAATCACTAAATTTTTTAGAGATTTCCATACTTGCAAAAATGCTTTTGCATGAAGTTATCTCATCCATAACTTTCAAACACAATTATAGCCTAATAGCCTTCATAGTTCAATTGGTGGCAAAGACATTGGAGTTCCAACAGTGTTGAAAATTCTTGAGTCAATAAAGGAAGATCCAAGAAGTTTGGAATGGGTTCAGATCTACTGCTAAGTAAGCAAATACGAAGAGTTTTTTGGTATGGGCCTAGTGTCAAGGGTAGTTGGCTAGGATCTAGCTTCTCTATATCACCTAAGATATAAGTTGACTTTCTTAATAAATTGTCTTTCATTGGCTTAAATAACCTAAAGGTCTTTTCACTTGATCGAGTTGGTTCTTGAGTTTCCACATGTCAATAAAATCATGTGTCATTCACAATTAGGCAAGCTTTTAATTATCTTATAGTGGTGTGATTATCCTACTCTAGGTATGTTTCAACAGTGGGTCTAAATCCCTGAGTATCAAATACAAAATAGGAAAAAGCAGCAAAAGGAAATACCTCCAGATCTTCAGCATTAGTGAATGCAACTCCAAGTGATTCGGCATCGATATCGATGCCCAAGACATTTCTGTCAATAGCATTCAAAGTTACAATATAGGCACACGATTAAAGAACACAAAAGGTACTCCTAAATTCAACAACAGTAACACCAAGCTAAAGTATAACATTTTAGTACAACTATGCAGAGCATCAGCATTCAGCAACATAAGACATGAAATAAACTACTCACTCTGCACTCAAGAGGGCTGCCGCTATGCCTAATGTTCCACACCCACAACCGAAATCTGCTACTACCTTATTGGCCAGATCTCCAAATGAATTTTCCGCCTACCCATTTGGAAAAAAAACTTAATGCCCAGAAAAAAAATAAGAATATGCTTTGAGTAAATCTTTTTTGAAGAAATAAATAACAGGAATTAATCGCAGTGGGAATCGATTCGTACAGTGTAAAGCATCCGAGAAGCAATGTGAGGCCCAGTTGGGTACTGTTCGAGTTGAATCTGCAGCACCAGAACAGCAAGAAATGAACTGAAAAGAGCAGAAAGAGAATAACTTGAACCTGCAGCGGCAGAACAGCCAGAAATAAACCTAAAAGAGCTGCAAATGAATAAATGTATGGGGAAGAGAGGAATAGAGAGACCTTTGGAGTGGAAAACTGAGTAAGATTGCCGAGGAGACTCTCTAATTGCTTCAGCTTCATCCTTTTTCCTGGCTCCACAGTCCGCACAAAATCTAATATTTTTCAGTGCTGGATAAAACAGCAAGCAATAAATTGTCCGGAAACTTTATAGATTCTGCTTACACCCTAACAAATTCCTTCTTTTTCCCTCGAACCCTCTTGCCTTTACGGAGAGGGTAATACGAGTGCCCTGATTAGCGGCTGAACAAAAACTTTGATCGAACTTCTTCATCACATGATTTAAAAAAATATATTAAATTTCTGTCGAATTAATAAGTACATGTATCAAGTGAATTTAGTTCTGATAAAAATTAATTTAATAAAAGAAAAACAATTAGTGTAGGTTTTGATTCATTGAATTGATATTTATCAAATATCAATAAACCATTTGATCCTAGACTCGATAGGAAAATCTTTTTTGTCATTCCGGAATAAATCAATATGAATCTACTTATGTATTGTTATAGTATAATAACTTATGTAAGTAATATATGTATGTAGATATATGGTATCTGTATAGTAACTCTTTTCGGAATTAACTAAAAATGTCTATTTAACTCAGGTTGTAAAATATCTAATAAAACCGTCGTTGGAATTGATATCTCATTTAAACAGAAAAAGATCAAATATTTAGAGTTTTTCTTTATATATTATATGGATGATCCGATTCGCAAGGACCATGATTGGAAATTATTTGATCGTCTTTCTCTAAGGAAGAGGCGAAATATAATCAACTTGAATTTGGGACAGCTATTCGAAACTTAGAGAAAAGTACATAACAAAAGATGGTACGGTACTCTTATGGAAAGACAAAGGAAAGAAAAGCTAATCCAAGAAGACTATGTATAAGGCAAAATAAATGCAGGACTTTCGCACGTTAACGGGAAAGAGGCGAACAACCCAACCCTTGGAACATACTACAGCCCCAGGTGACGAAAAGTCGACATCGAGGTGCCAAACTTTCCAGTCGATGTAAACTCTTGGGGCCTGTTATCCCTAGAGTAACTTTTATCCGTTGAGTGACGGCTCTTCCACTCATTACCGCCAGATCACTAAGGCCGACTTTCGTCCATGCTCGACGGGTGGGTCTTGCAGTCAAGCTCCCTTCTGCATTTGCACTCGAGGGCCAATCTCCCTCTGGCCCAAGAAAACCTTTGCACGCCTCTGTTACCTTTTGGGAAGCCTACGCCTCATATAAACTATCTACCTGATACTGTCCCTTGGACCGTAGGTCCTGACACAACATTAGAATTCTAGCTCTTCCGCCAATAAAAATTAAAAATACGATTTTCCTTATGTTATATATAATTTGGTAATAATTTTTGTTTTGTGGTAAATTTGTATTTTTAATTTTATTAAGGCACAATTGCTTTAACAAATTTAAATCAACTCAGTATATACCGATATAAATTATTTAATTTTTGTTCCCTCTATCAATCTCTCGTCTTTCTCTGATTTAATTATGAATTTAAATTAATAAAATATTCTTTCCTAATATCTCATACAATTATCTCTTAATTGATAAAATTAGGCTTGTAAAGATTTTATTTCAAGAGTTATCACATTATGACAAGAACACGGGACGGATGTGTCAACAACTGCTCTTATGGTTGTTGGGTATTAGTAGAGACTCAACCGTCTCTCTTATATCACTTGTTGGGATTCCGCCAGAAAGAATGGCACATAGTAACAGAAAGATGAGGAAAAAATACACACAGATTTACATAGAAACCCTAGAACCAAGGAAAAAACCATGAGATGAGAGTCGACAGCAAATTCAATATGTGAAAATAGGTTACAAACCTCCAATATGGAGTATGCGCTACACACCCAAGAATAATAAAGAAAAACCTTACCGAAGTAAACGGAAAATACTCCACTCTTTTACTCTTTATTTTTCTTTCTTCTCTTTCTCACTGGTGGTGCACTCCTCTCTTGTTCCTTCACAACTCTTTTGCTCTCTCACACTCTCGTTTGTGCTGATCCTGCATACAAGGACTGAGGTAATATTTCATATATATAGAGAAAGGGCACGCTCCGTCCTTTCTAACAATAAGAATATGCTCTGTCCAAAACTGCTCCTACACAACCGTCTGAGATCACGATCTCCAGAATATCTACTGAGAAAACCACTCCTGCATAACCGTCTGAGATCACGATCTCGAGAAGATCTGCTGAGCTGGCGTCGTCCTGGATTACCTGGCGGACGGCCAACCATTGGTCATCCGCGTTCTCCACGAGCCAACCGGTGAACTCTCCTGTTGACCGTCTTTCACAGTTATCCGGAGAACTTCACCGTCCTCCGCCTTTCGGTCAACCTTTCTTGTTGACCGTCTTCAGCTGCCATCCGGAGAACTTCACCGTCCTCCACCTTCCAGCTATCCGGAGAACTTAACCGTTCTCCGCCTTCTGGTCAACTCTCATTGTTGACCGTCTTGCCTTCCATCCGGTCAACGTATGTTGACCGACTAATGTGCCCCGATGATAACTAGTTTGTTGAAATCATCCACAAGGGAGTGACCATATTTCAACAAACTTTCTCTCACAACCTTGTAGGGGATTCCTTCGCCTTTACTCGGTGACCGTCACTGGGATCCCAGCGTTGGCCTCCGCAAGCCTGAATGACACCTTCTCCCCCCCAATGAGCTTGGAGCAATCCCACTCCCTTTCAGCTCTTTTTCTGCGAACTTATCATTCTCCCTTACACTCCACCTTAGCCGTCCTCTCCTTCCACCTTAACCAATGCCCCGTTTGATCACCTTGGCATTTTCCTTGACAGTGCAGGCCTTCATCAGATACCGCCCTGATGTCCTTCTTCCCCTTGCTATCACTGAGGCACCTTTGGTGAGCTTTCACTAGCCGTCGCCAAACGCCGTCTTGAAGCCTTTCTCATCAAGTTTTCCGGTTAAAATCATATTCAACCTCTGATCTGGGACATGGTGCACACCTTCCAGCACGAACTTGTTTCCATCGCTTGTCCTCAAGCAAACATCTTCAATGCCAACAACCCTAGACGAGCCACCGTTACCCATCTTTTAACACCCCGTGGCCAACGAGCGTGTAACTCGTTAAGTGGGACTTCCTCGGTGTCGCATGGTGTGAGGCACCACTGTCCATCACCCAACTCGTCTCCTGGCATGGCCAGCTCTGTGCTTCCCCTGCATGGACCACCAAGAGGTCTCCACAGAGAGCAATGGTCTCCGGATCAACAGCCTGATCCCTTTTCTCCTGATAATCGCTTCTGTCCTCCTTGTCCTGCCTTCTCTGCGGACAGTCCCTCTTTATGTTGCCTTTTTTGCCACAAAAGAAGCAATTCCTCCATTCAATCTTGCTCAGGCTGTTGCCCCTTTCCCCCTTACTACCTCCGCCTCGTTCCCCCGATTTTTCTCGTCCCCGACTGCTGGTCACCACAAGAAGTTTTGACTGAGAGCTTAAGGCCTCACCGCTTTCCCTCTGCCTTGACTCGTTCATAAGCAGGGAAGCTACAACCTCGTCCAGCTTCAGCATGTCCTTCCCGAACAACAACGTTGTGACGATATGATCGTACGAGACCGGTAAGGATACCAACAACACCAACGCTTTGTCTTCCCCCTTGATCTCCTCATCAAGGGCTGACATCTGCGTCACCAGCCGGTTGAACTCATCCAAGTGCTTCTCAAAGCACTCACCTTCCGACAACCGCAGGCCATAGAACTGCTTCTTCATATGAAGCCTGGTTGTCAAGGACTTAGACTTATACCGACTTTTAAGCTTTTCTCAGACCTCGCTGGGTCTGACAGATTGAGGACCTCCTAAAGTGTGTTGTCTACCAAACACAACTTAATAGTGCTATTGGCAAGATCCCTCTTGTCTTGCCACTGGTCCTCAGTCAGGTTCTTCGGCTTATCCTCCTTTTTTAGGAGAGCTTTTACTGTTCCTTCCCAGGTCAAAATATTCATCACCATTTCCTCCCAAAGGATGAAATTATTTTGCTATTGAACTGCTCCACACTGAACGACCCATTATTTACCGACGACGTCATCCAACTGACGGTTCACGAACTAGTCTTTGATACCATTTTTTAGTATCAGTAGAGACCCAACCGTCTCTGATACCACTTGTTGGTATCCCACCGGGAAGAATGGCACACAGTGAATAAAAAAATGAGGAAGAAGCACACACAGATTTACGTAGAAACTCTAAAATCAAGAAAAAAATCACGAGAGTAGAGTCGACAGTAAATCTATTATGTGAAAATATGTTACAAACCTTCAAGATGGAGTATCCGCTACACAACCGATAATAACAACGAAAAATCTCACTCGAGTAAATGAAAAACACTCCACTCTTTTACTCTCTGTTTTTTTCTTCTCATTCTCACTGGTGGTGCACTCCTCTCTTGTTCCTTCACAACTCTTTTGCTCTCTCACACTCTCGTTTGTGCTGATCCT
>JAOVVI020014172.1:1577-11595 GCA_028571085.2 Nepenthes alata | reverse complement strand
TTGGCTCCGAAGACCGCCTTCCAGAGCTTTTTGTGCTCTCCCCTCGTCAGGGACTGGGTCATGGCCTTCCTTTTGTTGAGGTAATCCCTCAGCTCGCAAGAAGTTTGCGCAACATCCCGCTCCTCCTGGGGTACTCCTGTTCGGGGAGTTTCTGAGCACGCTCCCCAGGACTGCTCGTCCATCTTCGTGCAGAGAGTTTGGATTGCTCTTGAGAGACTGTCGACCTTCTCTACCAATTTCCATACGCAGGCACCAGGACGGCCATTTGTCGTACTGTTTGATGGGGGCACCTGCTGAAGGGTGCCATTTCCCGGGCTGACGTGCTGGCTTGGGCCCATTTGTTCACAAATTGGGTGCGCTAGTTGCTCTGTGGTGGCAGGAAGCGATGGGCTTTTTGTCATGGATTCCCACAGATGGCGGCAATGTCATTTTAGATTTCAAGGTCCGATGGCAACACAAATACTTGAGGGTGGAAAGATGTAGAGAGGGAGAGAAGAACACCGAGATTTACATGGAAAACCTCCCTTGAACGAGAGGGAAAAACCACGAGGCTCAGGGCCTCAAAAATACTTCACTATCGGTGGAAGTGTTACAAGTATAAGTTTTTGAGAGTATCTTCCCTTTTTCTTCCTAGTCTCCCTTCGTAGAAAAATCTCTCCGATCTGGAAAAAAGCCCCCTGTTAGAGTTTTTCGCTGGGTATTTATGCAGGGAGAATGTCCCTTAAGAGAGGTCCACGTGGCAGCCAGCACGTGGCTAAGAGGCTGCCCACCTGTCTCGCTGACAAGGATGTGATGTGTCAAACATGCTGGGAGGCAACCTACCAGCCCTGCTGGCCATGTTAGGCACGTTGGCGTGTTCAGGGTGGCAAGCTGCCGGCGACGCTGATTGGTCCTTGCCGTATCAGGAGTGCAGACCCTTGATGTCAGTCGTGAAGTGACAAGGCATGCTCTGAGCGTTATCATGCGCTGTGAAGGGGGCATTTTGCAGTGGTTGTGTGCTCCTTGGTAATAGCAAAGTTGCTTGGCTGGCGCTCATGGCCATGTACAAAATAGTCCTCATCCTTAGGCGGCGTGTCTTGTCCCTTTGTAAGCACGCGGACTCATTGAGGGAGACAGCTCTCGGACGCCAAATGTTCCCTTAGTGATGGAAGAATCTTTGGTCCCTTGTGTAGAGCCCTCGGGTCTTTACTGACCTCTCAGATTAATCTGGGGCCTGAAGAAATGTCTGATGTCCCTGGGCTTCTTACGTCGAAACAGGGTCTCGGGCGTTTTGAGCCCTCTCGGCCTCTGTGGCCTCTTGGGCCGCGTTTTATGGGCCCTAATATTGGGACCCAACACTAATCATCCACAATATTTAACTTCTTAAGTCACATATACATATCCTAATATGGGATGTGGCAACATGGGAAGAATCCATAAGCCACCATTCTCGCCAATTTATCCACAGCGACAAAATCGGTGGCCAAACAGAGAAAGGATACTTTGCTCCACGTTTCCTTTTGATTCCAACCACAACAACAAAAATCCAAACTTTCAAAATCTAATATATAAAACATCATTTTTTTAATAGTTCAATTGTACAATATATCATGTCATAAATCGTCGTGAGGCCCAAACAATTCGAGTTTTCTTCATCAAAGTCGTCAGCTCTATATCCAGCATTTCACCAAATGCAATAAAAATTTTGACCGATTATCCACAAAATCCAGGCATGCAGACAGAAAATTCGACGTCAACTAAGAAAATGAAAGGGTTTAATTGCCTCATTTTTTAGCATTTCTTTCACCAACGGTGTCAACGGCGGCTTCTCTTCGACTTCTGTGCAGCTCCCTTATTTGGTTCCTCCCCCAAATTCAAAACCTTGAAACCCTAAAATAGTGGAGGGTAATCACGCTAGGGTTGCTAAGTTTCGATCTTCAGCATTGATTTCTTCCTCCTTTTCACAGCCGAAATGTGCCACTCCTCTCTCTCTCTTCTCCTTTCATTTCCTTCTTCCTCTCATTTCTTTCTTTTCTTTTCCCTTCCCTCCTTTTCTTTCCACCCCACGTTGTTATTATTATTATTACTATTATTATTGTTGTTATTTTTATTGTTGTTGCTATTGTTGTTGTTATTATTATTGTTGTTATTATTATTATTATTATTATTATTGTTATTATTGTTATTATTATTATTATTATTATTGTTATTATTATTGTTGTTGTTATTATTATTATTATTGTTATTATTGTTATTATTATTGTTGTTATTCCTATTATCATTATTATTATTGTTGTTGTCATTATTATTGTTATTGTTGTTATTATTGTTGTGATTGTTATTGTTATTATTATTGTTATTGTTATTATTATTATTGTTATTATTATTATTATTATTATTATTATCATTATTACTATTATTATTGTTGTTATTACTATTATTATTATTATTGTTGTTGTTATTATTATTGTTATTGTTATTGTTATTGTTACTATTATTGAAAGGCACTTTGGCTTTTGAACACCTAATGAGAATCAGAAAAGAAAAAATCTCCAATCTTCTTGAATGAACAGAGGCCTCCTGTATAACACCCCGATATTTTGACTCGGATTATATAGTGATAGGCTTAATATAATAATAAATAATATGATATATTGATATTAATAAATATCATAAATAATAATAGGTATTAAATAATTAATAATAAATAATAAATGATGATCGTAATAATAAATGGGAGTAATCATATATATTAATAAACATTAATAATAATTAGTAATAAATAATAGTGTTACTAATAAATAATAATATTAAATGATATTATAATAAAATATTAATAATAAATATAATATTAAATAAGTAAATATAATAATAATAATAATAATAATAATAAAGTAAGGGGGAAAGCTGGGAAGCAAATCAACGAAGAAGAAGGAGAGGAAAGGCGAAGAGAGGGAGGGGATGACGCAATTCGTGATGGTGGAGGAGAGAAAGGAGGAACGACGTACGAGGGTTGCGGCAAGGAGGAAGGAAGGAGCTAATGCTCTAAATGATCCCCCTTTATTATTTAAGGAGAGTGTAGGGAATGAATTCGAGAAAGGAAACCCTAGCTGTGTAGCCGTCACCTCTGCTCCTCGTCATTGTTGCTACTAATTGAGATCGTAAATCTAGGCTGAAGTCGTTGTCGTTGGTTGGTGTCTCCGTCATCGTCGATTTGTGCCGCTGCCATCGTTGCCAAAAGAAGAACACTAAATTGAGGGAAGTTGATTTGAGACTCCTTTGAAATTAATCTTGTAGCTGTTGCAAGTAAATCATCATCTTCTCATTATTGATGTTAATTTTTGTGCTGCATGCCTTGATTTTTTCAAAAATTTGCACTCATCTGTGTCAACGAAAATTTTGCAAAAAAACAGAGGCAGTGAGGAAAAAGGGACAATTCGAGGGTTTGTGGAGATTTTAGGCACGATAATTAACGAGTAATAGTACAAACAATCTTTATACTTCAAATTGAGATCGTAAGGTTTGAATCTGATGTTTTTGATGCAAAAATAATAGAGGAGAGAAACAGAGCATGCGCCCTGTTTGGGTGATCAAAATCTAAAGATGACGACGGAATGCGTATGCGTACATATGTATAGTTATACGGTATATGGATATTTACATGTATGCATATTGGCCAGCTTATACATATGTGGACTTAAAGGATATTGTATATGAAGCCACAGGTTTATGGTAATATATGTATATAAGTGTATAGGTTTGTATGTGTGTATAGGGGCACTTTGTTGAGTGTATACATAGTAATGGGTATGTGTGTATGTATGGGTGAGGTTGTGTTGTTGTGTGTGCTGAAGGTGTGTGTGCACGTCAGAGAGGTTAGCAGCGGATGTAGGGTATGTGGAGATTTATGAGTGAATATATATATATATATGAACATTAATAATTGGTAAAATAAATATTAGTGTATTATGTGATGGTCAATATGTGTATATATATTTTAGAATATAAGAGTATTTATAAAGCGTGGTTAAAGTTATTATATAGTTTTGTTTGAAATTGTTAGACGAATTTTATAGGATTGAGAGAGATTTGATAATAATATGCTTATCTGCAGGTGATGATTAAGATATAGTTTGATGATAGGGTTCGTGTATCAGAACAGAATGGGAGACTAGATAAAGATTGGTCAAAATATATATTTTTTGGTTCTCTTTTTTCTTTCGTCGTTTCGTGATAAATTCTTTTATATTAATCTTGATGGTGTGAGTATAGTCCTGTCAGCACCGAACAATATTTCTATTTTTGTAATTGCAAAGCCTTTTTTGTGTCATACTCGATTGTATGAGTATTTGAGTTATTAGCTTCCCACGGCCAATGTAAAGAAGAGCGTATGAAAACACTAAGGTATCTATTCGAATGGGAGGTTACGACACCTTAGCGTGGTCTACACTTGTCCAATACTGATTTCTGTATCATGATGATAAGGAGGTATATTGTTTATTATGGAGGGATGCTTATAATCGTGTGACCATCGTAGAATATAATAGTAGGGATATTATTTGGCGAGGAATATCACAGATGGTATGGGCTTGCTATGGGTACAGCCACTGGAAGGATTGTAGGGGAAGTGGAGATACCATAGATAACCTCGTTGCACTTACCCTACCATTGGGGGCGTAAATATGCATCCTTTGGTTCACGATGGCAGAATAAGGTCCAAGAAAATTCAATGTGATATTCTCATCATTATTAATACCTCTTAAGTTTTGGATTCGGTAGAATCCATGAGTTGTACTCAGCAGAATCTATGTGTCACATTTTACGATATGCAAATTTAGTGAAATCCATGTTGTTCATTATTATTTGGTTTTCAGGTCGTTCATACTGATATTCAGACCAGGAGATTCCTTTATTTCTTGTAAGATCAAAATTTGAGGGATCTTCGTCTCTTATTGGTGAAATCTTATGATCTTTGTCATATCGAAGTTTGGAATGACCTATCTTTCTTATGCATTTGAATCATAGATGTGATGAAATACAAATTCTTCGATATATTTATCTGTTCGATTTGTATTATTGTTCATGACTCTTGGCATAAATTATATATTGTAAATCTGGAATATTTATTATCATTCTCTATTTGTTTTTAGATTTGTTATCACTTGTTGGGCATTTGGCTTACTCTTATATTTTATTGGTTCAAAATTTAGTTGATTACATAGTGCGAGTCAAGGGATCCTACTTTTGCTACAAAACCTTGAGATAGAGAAGTATTAGATATAGAGGCCTGTGAGGAGAAGCTCTAGAGTCAGTTTTATTAATCGAGGTTTTATTTAGATATATTATTGGAACTGTATTTTCAGGATAATAATATTATATATATTTATTGTGACAGACCGAGAAATCTGCTGAGAATTTGACAGAGTTCCGTCAATAAAACGGATGTCCGCCAAATACTAATCCTTTACAAACCCTGTACAACAACCACAAATACACACTACACAAAATACACAGGATCCCCATAGCCACCACAATACCACATGTTGCACCACCGTCAATACTCTGGTACAATGTCGGTCCAGAAAAGATGCCAACTAGGAAACCCAACATAACCACAAAAGGAAACCTGTGGAAGCATAATGTTCATCATATATAGCAGAAACTAAATATACATCCAACATTATCATCATATACAAAAATATCCATTTGTATCAAAATAATTTATATAAATTCTTCGTCCATATAAAATTATACAGCTAAGTCCCAAAAAGCTCTTTGATCGATATCAGCTGCCTATCCTACCCCTATGACCTACTCGGTCTCGTCATGCATAAGAGCATACTCATCTGGAAGGAATGAAGAAGTAAGGGTGAATTAACAGTTCAGCAAATACATCATAAACAAATAATCAACAATATGCATATTCAAATGAAACATGGAATGGGAAGGAAGCAATATGAGAAAAAACTTGAAGATATGAAATATAATTCTATACACTTTTCATAATTTATAATAATATTTGCGGACCAGGGTCAGTAAGCCTTACTAACTAAAGGTGCGGAAGAACAAGGAGAGGATCATGATACTCTATATGATCTAAAACCATGAGCTCTTATAATCAAACCAGAGGAGGGGCCATCGACATATAATGCCTATAGACAGGCCGAACACCACGTGGCATAGTTGTATACCTATCACTCAGTATACATGGCCAATTAAACACTACCCTAACCTCCTGTGGTCCAAAGGTAGTCATTGTTCTTCCACAGCAACATCTTAAGGCTTTCCAAGAGCATTACCCACTACAATACGCGGCCAGGATAATCCTTAAGTCTCTGCTATAATACTAACGATAGGCTAAGCGATCTTACCATCTGTAACATAATTTTGTGGTCCTAGTTTCATGATTTCTTGTTTATTTGAGGGAAGGTCTACCATAATTTAGTTCATAATATCTCCATCTAGGAGATCAATTCGATCACATATTCAATTGTAGATTTTCCTCTAAATACTTGTACAACTTTTATATTTACTTCAGATTATAGTCTTTTCATGGTTCGATTTGGATGCATATGTATCATAATGCATAGGAAAAATTAGAATTTCTTACCACCAAGAGACAATTGTCACTTTAGAGGCCTCCGGGACATTTTCTTTACAAACGGAGCACAAACATAATTTTCTAGAGCTTACAATTAGACATATGCAATTAATCATACTTTCGTAACAATTAGATAGGGTGAAGTGTGAGGTCCGAGTTTTCAAAACCTAGTAAATTCTATTAATTAATTTGATATAATTAAGTTTCGGATATGTAAAATTAGAAAAATGGGAAATTAACTTAGTGCAGCAAAAGTTTAGGGTTGAGCCTATTATGGGCTCGAGCCTAAAAGTAGGCACCGAATCCAGTAGCTACTGGGATCGCTGTAGGCTCGAGCCCAGCAGAGAGCACAAAAAATAGATTGCTCCGAAAAAGTCCGTGCTTGCTGCTCGCTCGAGCGCAAAGGTGGTGCTAAAAATAGAATGGTCAGGCTCGTTGTTCACTTGAGCCACCTGGGCTGCATCAATTGTTCCAGACTTGCACTCACCACGTGCTCGATAGGTGCTCAAGCACCAGTTACGTTTTCAGCTCACCGACTTTAATATTCATTTATACAATGGAGGAAAGGGGAAGGGTTTTGGGACTTGACCAGCTGAAGCATGTAGGAGGAAGAGAGGAAAATAGATGGAGGAGGGATTTTTTGCCACATCCGATCCTATCACAGTAAGAAAATTATTAAATCAGGCCGAGGCAAGTGTATCCTAACATTTATTTTTAGTTATTACTACTTTTTAATATCTCCACTTTGGTATTTATGTTCTAAAACCCTCTCTCTCTAAGATTTACTTTGAATAATGTATGTTTCTCATGATTCATTGGATATGTTTTATGTTTATGCATAAATATAAAGATGTATAGCTTCGATTTTGTCATTTGGCTTACGTTTGTGTTCAATTTGTGTCTGAAAACTTCGCCCCAAACCCTAATTCGAAAGTGGAGTATAGGGTGTTTACAAATCTTGAGTTTTGAGGTAAATTATTGATTGGTGAAATGTTTAAACTTATTTAGACAATTTTATCCAAAAAATTTGTAAAAGTTAAGCTTCATAAAATTTGTTAAGAACTTTGAACATCCTATCTTCGAGATGTAAATAAGGAATATTTATCTGTTAAGAACTTTTGAACAACCTGTCATCGGGATGTAAATAAAAAGGAAATTGTTTGTTAAAAACTTTTAAAAACAGCCATGTTTTTGATGATTAGGAGCTCCAAAACTATACGGAGGCTTCAACGCGTATTTCCACAGCATGCCTTAAGAATGACCCCGTCCATGGAGTGATGTGTGGTCTGCCTTCCGTGAGGCGTTAAAGAACAATTAGGCCTAATTGAACATCCTGCCCTTGAGATGTAAATAAGGAGGATAAGAGCTTTTGTAATTTTGAATTAAGAACAAGAGAACTATCCTACCCTTGGGATGTATGTTTTGGAGGATATCAACTTTGAATAAGAATTTCAGATCTTCGGATCATTTGAATAAGAATTTCAGATTTTCGAATCATTTGAATAAGAATTGTGGATTTTTGGATCATTTGAATAAGAATTATGGATCTTCTGATCATTTGAATAAGAATTTTGATCTTCGAATCATTTGAATAAGAACTTTGAACCTTCAAATTAGAAATTTGAATGAGAATATGAAATCTTCGGATCATTTGAATAATAACTTTGAACCTACAAATTAGAACTTTGAATGAGAATATCAGATCTTCGGATCATTTGAATAAGAACTTTGAACCTTCGAATTAGAACTTTGAATGCGAATATTAGATCTTCGGATCATTTGAATAAGAATTTTGGACCTTTGGATTAGAACTTTGAATGAGGATTATGGACAACAAATTTGAATGAAGAACCAAGAACTTTTGAACCTAACTCTTTTATGTTTATGCATTGATTTATGCTTTTGCCTCGTCTACATACGTGTTTGATTTCCTAAATTTTTTCTAAGTTTCCTTATCCTTTCATTTTACATGTTTCATATGATATTTGTATGTTCTAACTATTTTTGGTACCTTATCGGGCAATAGCTCACCCTTACTTTTAATTCCTTCCGAGATAAGTTGAAGCCTGATAGGAAGGACCAAAGAAAGGAATTGGCTAGAAGAAGCTTGTGGAGCTTGAAGGATTTTTATGATTTTTAATATTTGAGGACTTGTAAATGTATATAGCTAGTATTTTGAAGGAATGTTGTATACTATGGTGATATATAATGCTTTTGTACCTTGATGAATGTAATGTTTTTACTTTCACATATTGATATACAATTATAGTTGCTTCCGCAATTGTTTTTAATATTTGAATTTGTTTTGATCCTAGATTGTATCTCTCTTAGATCCAATATGATAGTTTAGAAATACTGAGTTAGAGCCATGGATGATATGGCATTTGTTAATCCTGTGTTTTGAGATGTTGTTAAATTTTGAGATTTAATTGCTAGTATATCTTAAACAGGTTGTTTAATACATGTTGTTTGTATGGGTTTTCTTTATTTTTAGAGGAAACTCTATTCAATTTTTTACCAAAATTAATGTGTTTAATTTTATGGGCATTGGTTTTGTATGTTTATTGATGGAGGTCATTAGAGAAAAATGACCCGTTCTATCATAGGAAGCATGCAAAATTTTCATTTATTTCAGATGAACAATGCCAAGGCCATTTTTAGTGTTTCCGAATGTTACAAACGGGTCGATACTTGTGAGATTAGACACCTAACCGAAGTGTATGCATACTTAGAACATGGTAATTCATGATTGGCGGACAAATAGCATAAAATTCGAAAGGAAGAGGGAGAACTCGAGTGGGGCATGGGTCTAGGGTTTGGTGAAGCCAAACCGAGCAAATCGAAGGGGGAAATCAACGATAAACTATAAATACCTCAAGCAGTATTCATGGGTTCCTTATTTTTCATTATTTAGGTGGGTATCAGAATGAAAATGCCTGAGAGATCTTAGTGTTCCCCTTATCACCACCAAGTTATCCAGTGTTGACTGTAAACCTCTCCTTGATAGAGTCAAGCAAAGAATTTCTTCCTGGAAGAACCACTGGCTCTCCTGATTTCGTCCATCCTCTCCACAATCCCCAACTATTTACCCTTTTCATCCTTCCTAAATCCATCTTGAAAAGCATTGAAAAGTCCATCCGCACCTTTCTGTGGCACGGTTCATATGCAGGAAGTTATGCCAATGTTGGCTGGAAAGATGTGTGTTCCCCTAAAGAGGAAGGCGGGTTAGGAATTAAAATCATAAATATATCTAATAAAGCATTGTTGTGTCGCCATGTCTGGAGGATCATCACTAAGGATCCGGATTCCATTTGGGTCTCATGGTGTTACGACCATCGAATCAAAGATCGATGCATCTCGACTATCAAAGTCCCGAAGTCTGCCCATTGGAGTTTGAAAAAACTGATGAAGCTCCGCTCTGCCCTACGCCCTAAAATT
>JAOVVI020014170.1:0-11595 GCA_028571085.2 Nepenthes alata | reverse complement strand
ATGTCCACCTAGTTAATACCTATTCTCTGTTTGATGTAAGGAATAGGCTTGATGGTGGCCTTATGAGGTGGAATACGGTCGGTCCGTCACAGTTGGTATCAGAGACGAGAACTGAGATGCTTTAGGTTCGATCTGAATCAATACAGAAACTTAGGACAAGATTAGTCAAGGCAAAAAGGAGTTTAGCTGTACTTATGCTTAGGACGGAGTACTTTGTGATAGCAACCCTTGGCTAGTAGACTAACAAAGATGTACTTTTCAGAGATCAAAGTCGTTGCTGAAGTCATGTCTAATAGAGGAAGACGAGCCGTCCGAATTAACAATCCCTCGGACCCGGAGGCAAGGTACTTGAACATGCTAGATAGGATGGCGGATGTCATAGAAGCCTTCGCTCCACCAACTCCGATGACCACCCCAATTCCTGTTCATCAGGAGAGGTCAATGTATGATCGCTTTACCAACGAGCGAGTTCCTGAATTCTCTAGAGAACCCGACCCGTTGAAGGTCGACACTTGGATCCAATGACTAAAGAAAGTGTTCGCGGTGATTAATTATCTTGCTGGAAATAAGGTTCTATTTGCCACCCATAAGCTGGCGGGTGAGGCCCACCACTTGTGGGAATTTCAGAAGAGAGTTTTTGAGGTGCCAGATAGGGATATTACTTGAGAAATGTTTGAAGCAACATTCTTGGAGAAATACTTCCCTGCTAACCTTCAGAGACAGAAGGAAGATGAATTCCTTCGCTTAAGGCAAGGCACTCGCACTGTGGCCGAGTATGATGCAAAGTTTGCAGAACTATCCTGCTATGCTCCTTATATGGTGGAAGACTAGGAGAGAAAGGCTAGAAGGTTCTTTCAAGGATTAAGAAACGATATTCGAAGCCATCTCTCACCTTTAAAATTTGCCACATACGGAGAGGTTTTAGAAAGGGCTGTCATTTATGAGGAGCTGGAGAGAGGGACATTTTTTAGGCAGAGGACTTTTAGTTAGGCTTCAAGCGCCAGTGCTAGTGGAGGCCCTTCTAAGAAGGCAAAATTGTTGAGTTCTAGTGGGGAGCAGGACCAATCTGGGCAGACTTCCCGAGCATCCAGCAATACATGTGATCATTGCAGAAGATTGCATGAAGGGAAGCCATGCTATAAGAAGCTGGGAGTCTGCTATAACTTTGGCCAGGGTGGACACATGATCAAGAACTTCCCACTCGCCAAGCAAGCCCCAAAGTCCACCATTCCAGCTAAGGTGTTCGCCATTTCTGCAAAGGAGGCTGAAACCTCTACTGAGGTAGTGGAAGGTACACTTTCTATCAATGACACTTCTAGTCATGTCCTCTTTGACTCAAGATCCACCCACTCGTTTGTCTCCCATGGTTTTACAAAATTTCTTACGACCCTCCCCTAAGTTCTTGGCTGTCCATTGATGGTCGCCTCACCCACAGGGTCATCTATAATTTTAAATGTATTGTATCTAGAGAGTCCAGTTGAGTCGAATGGATTCGTGATGCCTGTTAATCTAGTTTTGCTAGAAATGAAGGACTTTGATGCAATCCTTGGAATGGATTCGTTGGCAAGGTTTCATGCCAGTATTGATTATTTTCAAAAGAGAGTTGAATTTGCCATCCCTGGAAACAATCCCTTATATATTCAGGGAGTCCGGCTTAAGGAAGCATCTTGCTTCATTTCGGCCTTCCATGCCTGGCACACTATTGGTAATGGGTGCCAAGCTTACCTAGCCTTCGCTAGTGTGATTGAGGGTCAAGGAACTCTGGCCAAAGTGATTCCTGTAGTATGTGAGTTCAAAGACCTATTTCCTGATGAATTACCTGGGCTGCCACCCAGGCGAGAGTTAGAATTTGGAATAGAATTGGTGCAAGAATCAGCGCCAATATCCAAAGTGCCATATAGGATGGCGGCGGCTTAACTTAAGGAGTTAAAATAGCAACTGTGGGAGTTGTTAGATAAGGGTTTCATCCGGCCGAGTGTGTCACCATGGGGTGCACCGGTCCTGTTTGTAAGAAAGAAGGACGAGACTTTGAGGTTATGCATGGATTATCGGGAACTAAACAAAATTACCACTAAGAATAAATATCCTTTGCCAAGGATTAACGACCTCCTTGACTAGTTACAAGGAGCTTGTGTATTCTCAAAGATCGACCGTAGATCCGGATACCATCAGCTTCGAATTAGAAGGGATGATATAGCAAAGACTGCTTTCCGAACTAGATATCAGCACTATGAGTTTGTAGTGATGCCATTTGGGTTAACTAATGCTCCAGTCGTATTTATGGACTTGATGAACCGAGTTTTTCAACCCTATTTGGAAAAATTTGTGATAGTCTTAATTGATGACATCCTTGTTTATTCGAAGAGTTATGAGGAACACGAGGAGCATTTAAAGACTACACTCCTGATGCTTAGGGAACACAAGTTGTTCGCCAAATTGAATAAGTGTGAATTTTTGTAAGAGGAAGTGGGATTCCTTGGCCACGTCATTTTCAAAGAGGGGATTTCCGTCGACCCTAAGAAGGTGGAGGCAGTGGTGAAATGAAACAGGCCAACCTCTGTGACCGAAGTACGGAGCTTCTTAGGCTTGGCCGAATATTACAGACGGTTTGTGAAAAACTTCTCCCAAATCACCTTGCCACTCACACAACTAACAAAGAAAGAGGCTAAGTTTGAGTGGACCGACGATCGTGAAGGGATCTTTCAGGTACTAAAAGACCAGCTAACTTCTGCACCGGTCCTGACCATTCCAGATGAGTCAGGTGGACTGATTGTCTATTGTGATGCCTCAAAGATTGGGTTGGGCTATGTTTTGATGCAGCACAGAAGGGTAGTTGCCTATGGGTCGCGACAGTTGAAGGATCATGAAAGGAATTACCAAACTCACGATCTGGAATTGGCTGTAGTAGTGTTTGCGCTGAAAATCTGGAGACATTACCTATATGGTGAGAGATTCTTACTCTATTACGATCATAAAAGTTTAAAGTATTTATTCTCTCAAAAGGAACTGAACATGAGGTAGCGAAGGTGGATTGAGTTTCTGAAGGATTATGACTGTGAAATCCAGTATGAGCTAGGTAAGGCCAATGTAGTTGTCGATGCACTAAGTCGACAACCATGTATTTTGTAAAGGATGCAAGTCAAGTAAATGGAGATGCTGGACTATCTAATGTACTATAATATCCAACGATATGTTCAAGGAAAGCGAATGATTTTATTATACCTTCAAGTCCAGCCAGATGTGATAGATGAGGTTAAGGGAGGGCAAGCGAATGATTCTTTTATTGTGGATATTATGAGTGATCTGGACAGAGATTCCCGAAGTGATTTTCATATTAAGCCAAATGGAGCATTAAGGTTTTGGGATGGATTATGTGTGCCAGACAATAAGAAATTAAAGGAGAAAATTTTTAAGGAAGCCCATAAATCTCAGTATATAATCCACCCGGGAGTCAATAAAATATACCATGACTTAAAGAAAATATTCTGGTGGAGGAATATGAAGAGAGATATTACAGCTTACATGAAAAAATATCTTGTATGCCAACAAGTAAGGTCGAATGGAGGAAACCGTCTTGGTTATTGTTACCAATACCACTTCCAGGCTGGAAATGGGAAGATATTGCCATGAACTTCATGACCGGCCTACCAAGGACACCAAGAAAACATGATGTTTTCTTTGGGTTATTGATGACTGGCTGACAAAGTCAACCCATTTTCTGACAATCCGGACAACTTACTCCCGTGATAAACTGGCCCAACTGTATGTAAACGAGGTTATCAGGCTTCATGGTATGCCTGTCTCTATTATATCAGATAGAGACACTCGCTTTGTTTTAAGGTTCTGGAAGAGTCTACATAAAGAATTGGGAATAAAATTAAAATTTAGTACCTCTTATCATCCATAAACTGATGGCCAGTCAGAACAGACGATTCAGATCCTAGAGGATATGTTAAGGGCCTCGGTATTAGGATGAAAGGGACTTGGGACAATTTCTTAGCATTGGCAGAATTCTCATATAATAGCAGTTATCAGGCCAGTATAGGCATGACTCCTTTTAAGGCCTTGTATGGAAGAAGATGTAGATCACCGATTCACTGGAAAGATCCCGGAGATAAAAGAATTTTAGGTCCAAAAATTATTAAGGAGACGACAGAAAAGATAAAGTTAGTACATGAGAGTCTAAGGATAGCCCAAAGCAAACAAAAGAACTATACAAACCGGAGGAGATCTGCATTGGAATTTGACGAAGGCGCTTTTGTATTCCTAAAAGTGTCACCATCTAAGGGGATGTACAGATTTGGGATAAAAGGAAAACTACAGCCACGATTTATTGGCCATTTTGAGATTTTAGAAAGGATCGGAGAAGTAGCATACAGGCTTGCACTACCACCAAGCTTGGCAGAAATACATGATGTGTTTTATGTATCAATGCTTAGAAAATGTGTCCATGATCCTACTCATGTGATTGAGCTTGAGCCTTTGACAATTGACAATGACTTATCTTACATAGAAGAACCAATACATATTTTGGATCGAAGGGAACAAAGGCTATGCGCCAAATGAATCTCTTCAATAAAGGTACTTAGAAAAAATTACTCACCTGAAGAAGTAACTTGGGAACGAGAGGAAGAGATTCGGAATAAGTATCCCTGTTTGTTTTCTTGAGGTTAGTAACTTCATTTAAAATTTTGAGGATGAAATTTCTAAGTGGGGGAGATTGTAATGGCCGAGATCCTAAAACATAAAAAATCCCCGACATCGAGTCGAAATAATCAAGGAATTGAAGGAGATCGAGGGCTAGGAAAATGATTGAAGGATAATAATTGAGTAATCCGGTCAACAAGTGTTAACCGAAAATCCTAAGGGAATAGTAAGTTTCGGAGACCTAGGTCTTTGAAAAACATTGGGTAATTCAGTCAACAAGTATTGACCGGAAAGCGTAAGGACACAGTAAGTTTTAGAGACCTTGGTCTCCGAAAAACGTTAAAATCGAAGACTAGAGACCTCCGGAGACAGTAGGGATAGCCTTTCGGAGGCATTATGTGAAGTTCCGGAGACTATAATCTTTGGAGGAGCTGCATTGTAAAACTAAAGTTTCAGAGACCTTGATCTCCGAAAATGTTGAATTGAGAAACTAAAGTTCCGGAGACCTTGATCTCCGGAGATGTTGAATTGGAAGGATTAATTTCTAGAGACCTTAGACGATGGTTGGAGGCGATTCCAGAGACCTTTTCGGAGACGATGCCAGAAGCAAGGATTCTGGAGATGATTTAAGAGTTTCTGGAGACCATTTCGGAGGCCTTGTTTTTTCGAAGACCATTGATGAGGCTTCCAGAGGTGACGCCTGAGACGGTGAATGTGGATTTCCTGAGATGTTTGGAGGTGAGCTGCGGTAGAAGGAAGGAAGGGGAAAGAGAAAAGTAATCCGGTCAATGCTAGTTGACCAAAAATATTGAAGGTAAGTAAAATTCGATCAACGCGAGTTAACCGGAATTTGTTGGAGGGGAACCTAAATCCGGTCAAGGTTAGTTGACCAAAAATAATGAGGAAACCCTTACAAAAAGTAGAGTGAGAAATAACCTACTCCGAATGTTGTCAAACCCTAATGATAGCCGCCAAATCCAAGGGCCTATAAATAAGAACTAGAGAGTGTGAGAAAGAGGCGCTCAATAGAGTTTTCTAGTAAAGAAAGACAAAAAGTTCAGGGCGAAGTAAAAGAAATCTAGGCAAAAGTACTCACCCATGTTTTAAGTTCATGATTATGTATGTTTGCAATGCAAGTATATCTGATTTTTGATGAACTTATGTTTCGGTATATATGAAGTTTATTCTGGTCGTTTGATTTAAGAAAGAATCGTTCTTAATCGCATGTTTAAAAAGAAGCCCTGCTATTCATGATGTTTGATTTTGTTCTGCTTGAAGCATGATTATTTGTCGATCTATATGAAATTCGATAATTGCATGTTTAGAGAAAAGATCTCATACTTTAAGAAAAATGACTCCGGTTTTTCAAAAAAAAACCTCCTTCCTTAAGAAAAAGGATTTCGGATTTTGAGAAA
The DNA here is from genome assembly GCA_028571085.2 of Nepenthes alata. NCBI lineage: Eukaryota > Viridiplantae > Streptophyta > Magnoliopsida > Caryophyllales > Nepenthaceae > Nepenthes > Nepenthes alata. The sequence continues at coordinate 5,533 of JAOVVI020014170.1, read as the reverse complement.
AAGATCTCCTGCTTTGAGAAAAAGGATTCTGGCTTTTGAGAAAACGACCTCCTCTTTTAAGAAAAAGGACTCCGATTTTTGAGAAAAAGAACTCCAACTTTTGATGAAAGATTTTTTACCTTAAGATGATTAAAGGAAGGCTATACAGATTTCAATTATTTGAAGTAAAGAACAAAGGTTATAAGAATATGAAAAATGCATGTAATCCGGGCAGCAAGTGGAACTCCACGACTTTCAAATTTTGAACTATGATGGATGGCCATTAAAAGACATGAACACAAAATCTAGTTTTCATTAAACTTGTTGTTAAAGATTGATGAACGATATTGGAGTGACACTAGAGGAGTACCCTTGGGCCACAGGGAGACTTTTGGTGGCATAAAACTTTTGGACTACGGCCCCGTATGCCGGATTAAAGGCATTACCTCCCGTCTCAGGGAGCATAATGAGAAGATACGGTTCTAGATTGTGGGGTAGCACACAACCCTTCCTTGATGTTGTCCGCTCCCGTCCGGTCCCTAAAGATTATAAAAATTTTGAATAATTTTTATAAATTTTTCAAAGATGAAATAACAAGAATAAGAATAAGAAAATTCTGTACTAAAGAAGAAATAATATGATAATTTTTGTATGCTAAGTTATGCTATGAACCATTACTTTAATCTGATTATTTGTATATTTATGTTTTCTGTATGTGTGTATCTTGATGGGTTTTGTAGCTCACTCTTGCCATTTTTCAGATGACGAGAAGCTTATGGATGACAAAATTGAGTAGAATCTTATGAAGTAGCTAGATGGGATAACTGGCCGGAGCTGATCAGTAAAGAACTTGATATATTTCTTTTGATATTTTGAGAATGATTTATAGAACAGTTCTGCTGTAAAAGAATTTATGGATGTTAGCATATTTTCGTAATTATTTCATGGATGAATGAAATTGATATTTCTAGTAGCATCTTATATCATGTCAAGGTTTTCTTATCCGACCAACCTTAATATTGGCCGGCCAAGTACAAAATTGAAACCTGAAGGCCAACTCAAGTAGTTCGATCTTAAGTGATCCTGTATATACGTGAAAGGTTTATTCATATAAAAGAAAAATAATTATGTCCACCTAGATAATATCAACTCTGTTATGATGCAAGGATTTAGGCTTGACGGTGGCCTTATGTGGTGGAATAAGGTCAGTCTGACAGTAATAATGCTTAGGTAGCAAACAAAATAAATGTTGAACAATTTATTTAATATAAATAAAAAGGCATCATAGACAATGATTAAAATGGTCTAGCAGGTTTATTGATAAATTGATATTTACAAAAAAGGATATTAGAGGAATCCATCAAAGAGATTAGAAAGTATTGCCTAATGCCTACATTCGAATAGAATGACTTCCTAAGGTTGGGAGCCCCTTGTGATCATGGCAAATGATCCCCATCTATCTCTTAGAAATAAGTTAAACGAGAATGGTAAGTAGCTTTGACATTTCTTGGATTGCGATAGCCCAGGAGAAAGTCGAGAGTAACCAAAGAACGAAAAATCGCTACTCGGCCTCTTGAAACTTGTCCTTGAGTGTGGTGACTCAATCCAGGGCTAGAGATATTTCATTAGAAAACTCCTGGGATCTCGTAATCCACTCAAAATACTATAAGTCGAGGAAAGTGGTTTGGTCTTGACTATATTAATCCTCGGCAATGGTAGTATCCACCTGGATCTCTATCTCCTTAAGTACAGCAGAATCGGCGTATGTTTGAGACGGGCAAGAGATCTCAACATTTCACTGGTGCAACCCATCAGCAACCTAATGAATCAATTCCTGCGACTGTCAAAAAGAGTGAGACAGTTAGTCATAAACGACTATAGAAAAAGGGATAATTATAAAATCAAATGTTCTGCAGTGAGTACCTCAATGAGAGATGGTCTCTCCTAAAAAAATGGACTAGGAGGCTCCTCAAGTCCAATAATAGATGGAGACCTCCAGCATAGCAGAGTACAACATGGTGATAGAGAAGCATCTCAAACCTAAGAGAAGGAGAAACACCCAAAACATCCAGGAACTTAGATGCCGAAGCCTTAGAGCAAGGCACCTCTTTTGTAGCCATGACCTCTGTATTATTATCAATTAATTCATTAGCTGCCTAATCATTATTAACACGCTTCTCAACAAAAATAGTAGGAGGCATAGAGACGAGTGCATCAGGTGACGAGCTAACCAAAATTGGAGCCCTATACTTGGCCATGATTGGGGCACCAATTGGCTCACTTTATCCAATGGCCACGAGTCATTTATTCTCAAAGTGGTGAGTACTGGAAGCTCACCGCCCTCAACAAATCCAGTCACCTCTTCAGAAATTGGGCGAATTGGAGAAGAATGAATGGAGCATGGCCTCTGTGATGACTTGCTAGCATGTTCTATTACTGTCACTTCACAGGCCTCGTTGACGACTCGATCATAATCGATCGAGGAAGTAGAGGAAGGAACTGCCCTACCAGCCACCCTTAAAAGAGAGTCCCAAATGAAAAGCTCTCCTGACTTCCTCTTGGATGTACAAAAAGGATTGACGGTGACATCCACTTCTTCCTTTCTAACCTCCAACTTGATTTTGGTGAATGCCTTCTAGGAAAGCCAAGTGTATGTCCTTTGAAGAGTGATGGCATTCTCATCAACAAGCTCGGTCAGTGGCTGAGCCAAACGATCCTCTCTCTCCAAGACATCTCTAGAGTAGATGGAGTTAACTTTATCCCATTTGTTAGAAATAGACCAGTCAGAAGTAACTGCCAAATAAAAGAATCGGTCCTTCTAGCCTTTTATTGAATTTGGGTTGTTGTTGTTTATTGTATACTTCTTGCAGGGAATGAAAGAAATCCAGTTGGTATCCTTGTTGAATCAGAAGATTATCTTCATAGCTCGGGCATCTAGGGAAAGCTAATAATAGCAAAGGAAAATGCAAAAAAGAAATCAAGTGTCAAAGAGAGTTGGGGTAGAGGCACGCCACCAAAATATGAAGAACCTCAAGAATTTTGTAAAACTCTTTTGTAAAAGGAATACAAAGGCTTTCCTTCAAATGGACCTCATAGATGGTTATGAAGTTGAGCTGCGAAGCGTAGGCTCTATTGTTAGCCTCATGCATTATGAATGGAATAGCATTGGGAATACTATACTTTACGTAGAAGGTGTCAAAATCATTACAAGTAAGGATGGACTAGATTGTAGTGACACCCTAAGAAGTTACTCAAGAAGCCATGGAAGTGAGAAGAAAATAGCAAGTTAGGGAAAAGCGATGCGAAAAAAGAATAAGTGCAGAAGCCGCAAAGGGCCAAAGTATAAATATCTAAAACTTTGGCCTAGAAACGGTGTCCCCATAATTGTTGAGACATGTGCCCATAATGGAGAGTGCTGCAGTGCATTAATTTTGCTATATTAATAATGATTGCCTTACGCTGTGCCTCCCAGTGCAATCGATGAATAGTTGATGGCTATAACGCCTAGATCGATGAATCTCCAACGTAGTGTAGGTTATGATGCCTTGACACATTGCTTTCCAAGACAGTAGACTTGTGACAGATGACCCTTATGCACTTGAGACTATTTTGATTAATTTGCAAATGCCTAATTAAGTATTCGGTGTTTAGTATTATAAGTTAGATTGTCATAAGGATAAGTTATTAGTGGTTTGAGTTGTTAAATTGTTAGAAGTTATGTAATAACAAAATGACATTCAACATTTAAACTATTCAAAGTATATAATGATATTGGAGCCATGCAATGACGATAAATAATGTTCAAACAGTTTTATTCATTAATTTCTTTTACAACGTATAACCTTATGATAATAAAAGTACAATTTAGAAGGGGATAAATAGTACGTAGAGTGATGATCTGACGATAGTAGTTCATCTGACCTGGGAATATACATCTCAATTACCTCCTTGAGGACTAACAAGATAAAGGGCACCATTACCACACATAGCGCCAACCTTGGGATGGACACAAATAAACTAAATCTCCCACCCTAGGAAACCAACAATATTCTAAGAACTACCCATTTCAGGCGAGGAGGGAGCTGAAAAGCTCTCCCTAGAGAAATAGTAACAACCCATTTCAAAACTGCAACATTTCCATGAAGGGGAGGATAATAAAAAAGACTCTCCCAAAAGAGACAGAAGTAGTCCCTCTTCAAAATTACGTTAGGAATGATTGCCCGACTCAGACAGCGAGGGATGAAACCGCCTTACAAGACCTATGATCTTGCCACAACAATGAAAAACTAGTTTTGGGATGAACGTAAAAGAGAAAAATTAAGGTGAGTTCTCATATAAAAGTGAAAAATTAATGCGGATTTTTATATAAAATGGGTAACCAAGGCAAACTTCAGGCACATTCTTGGATGTTGATTTCAAAGATTGGATAAATGCTTCCATCGGCTCTGAATTGGGATTATGAAGGTTCCATATTAGCTCTGAATAATAATACCACTCGACAGGTTAAAGACGATTCGTGATGTAAAGTATAGTGAGTCCTTTCATTTATAGTCGTAATGGATGATCAATAAGCATATGATATAAGAAGATAACGTATCTCAGCATTGATGGTAAAGAATCGAATCAAATCCTACCAAATAGGGTATCGAATCCACATAATATTTGGTAATGAAGCATGCGTGGAAGGTTTGCAATTGGCATCCCATCGTGAACATGTTAGAAAATTGAAAATTCAAACCTTCTAGTATGGGGGATAGTGATTGGTACGACAATACTAGGATTTGTCTAAATCTAGTGCGTAGCAGGAAAAAAATCCTAAATAATGACGGCATAACAGAAAACCCTCTGAGCTCATGAAGTGAAAGGTGTGATGATCGATCCAAGAAATGCAGCCCAAACCACCCAGCATTGAAGGAGCAATAATAGATCAAACAATGGACCATTTCGGGTAGTTACTGTGCTAATCTAATGGTCATAAATTGTACAATCTTATCATCAATTGAAAGCGACAGTTATTTATACAAGTAACGCCCCTCATAACTCTAAAGTTATATTGTCCATGTATTGAATTAGGAGTCCGCTCACCTTATGGAACCCCTCACTATAAATATAGCCACCCTCTCAAAGGAAAAGGGGACCGAAAATCAAACAAAAGCTAGGAAAACAACAAAGTGAGCCACTCTCACAAATAAGTGCAACTCTTCAAAAGTCGCTCATCCGTTCAAGTGTATTCTAATAGCATTGCCCTCCAAACAAATACACTCAATTCTCATCCACTTGCATTCTCATACTCATTTCTTAGTATATTTCTCTTAATTGTAGAAAGATTATTAATTTGAGCGTTAGAGGATATATTAAAAAGCGAGTCCAATATTATTTTACCTCTTTTTGATTTTATTATAGTATATAAAATTCAGATTTTGAATAACGATGATCGGGCCTATTTTCACACGAATTTCGGTATAAGGCAGCTCTTTAATTCATTCAATAATTTGGATCTTAGTGATGCATTAAAAAGTTTTTAAATAAAATAAAAAACATAAAAAATATATGT
>JAOVVI020014169.1:0-11595 GCA_028571085.2 Nepenthes alata | reverse complement strand
AAGCTTACCATAATAGATGCTTACGTGATCTTGTTCTTGTAGCAGGCTAGCAAACGATTTCTTCAACTGAAAAATCCGTGGCCCATTCTGTTGGGTGAAACGGTCGCGAAGCTCATTCCAAATCTCGAATGCATCCTCAATGAAGACAACACTCGATTTAATCGATGGGCTAACCGAGTTTTGGATCCAGGAGACAACCATGTCATTACAACGTCCCCAGATTTCAAAAAGGGGATCTTTTGAGTCGCTCGGTTTGTGAATAGTGCCCTCGATGAACTGAAGCGTGTTTTTGGCTCTCAAAGCGCGGCGCATGGCCCTGGATCACATCGCATAGTTGTCGACGGTGAGCAAATCGGTGACAAGAGTAATAGCAGGGTTGTCACCGATTTCCAGCCGGTAGGAATTTGTGAGATATGTGAGGGTTTAGAGATGCATGTGTTCGTGTGAGTGGACGATGGGTGGTTTGGCTAGGTTTGATGTGGTTTCAAGCGACGTAGATGGAGATTCCATTCTCTCATACCATGTGAAGTTTCTGCACAGAGGCTAAGACGAAAGAGGCGAAGAAAGGGAGAGATGAAGAGAAGACCGGATGCCAGCAATTAATTCCTTTCGGTTTTGTTATGCTTACAAGAGCAGAGGCCGCCTTTTATAATACAGGAGGCAGCAAACGAAAGGAAGGAAAAAAATACAACGGTAAAAAATTTTAAAAGGAAAATATACAATGCAATATATAGTATTTCCTATTCTAATATACTAGCTATATTTTACTTTCTATATTTTTTAATATGCAGTAAAAACAAAGAACAAAGTGGAAGATACACTTGCCTTAGTCTGAACTACCATTATTTTTATCCAGAGAGGATTGGAACTGATAATTTTTCTCCTTTCTTCCTTTTTTTTTCCTCGCGTGCTGCTGTTCGTTGCTGAGCTGCTACTTCTGCCTCCCGTATTTCTCCCCTTTCTTTCCTTTAACACCACAATTTTCCAATATTAAAAGAGAAGGGAGGGAGGTCACGTGAGAGCCCAGCAACCCCTTTTTTCCCTGCTTTGCTTCCTTTTTCACGTTGTTTATTATTATTATTATTATTATTATTACTATTATTATTATATAGTACGTTATATATATATATTTTTTTAAATCATTATATTTCGAGAATCGAACGGCGCACTTCGAACGCCGACCTATCGGATTCAATTATTTTCCAAAATTTTATAACCTTTAATTAATTTTTTGTCGCGTCCAAATTATCCAAAATTACTGAGAATAATAAATAATCATAATTTAATCAGATAAAAATATTTCGAGATAGTACATTGACTACAATCAGAATCACGCTTCTTAACTTGTCGGGAATAATACCTTATCAATTAAAGAACACCCATGTAGATGTCCTACAGTATTTCTTATCTTCCCGAGCATTAGGCTACTACAAACACCATTTCAATACTTATGATCCATGTCTCAATTTTCATAGAATCCGAGTTGCATAGAATTCAAACACTTAACCGTTATTCATCATGCTTGCTAGGTTGATCAGGCAACCCTTCTTAGCATATTACTAGCCTAAGAACTTCAATTTAAGGCCGATCAAGCCTGAGCTTTGAACCGAAACCAATTAACCTAGACCTTAAATCAACACCGATCAATTCAAGTACTAAGTTTGCACTAATAAAATTAAAACCTTAAAGTGCCTCCTTACAGCTCCTGTCGACCTCACGGTCGACTTCCTATGACTACAAACATCACAAGATTATTAACCTCCAATAATCAGATGAGAGGGAGGGGCTACGATTGATGCATTTCAAAATTAACTCCTTAAGGCCAAGACTTAAGCATTTCTTCTAATTCTAACTACTTCATGTTGCCACACCATAGTACAAATTAATCTGAATTCTCAAACCTAAATTGGTCAGGTTAGGCCTACATTCGGTATCAACTAACTTAAACGCTAAGTTTCAACTGAAATCTAATCTAGTTTAGACAAATTATGATACCTCAAACTATTCTGACTTAATCATCTCATATCTTAATCTACATATTTCAGCCAAATCTTAACTGATCATAAGTTTTCGCATACGATTCAGATCAAACTTAAGTATATCTTTTTCTCTAATGCCAACTGTGACGAATCGGATTATTTTTTTAAAATAACCTCCGTCAATGGTAACATAAATTAATGCCCATAATTTAAAATTATGGATTCTACAGAGATTATGGCAGAGTTTTCCTCTACAACTGGATGAAAATTAAAAATATAACATATTTAAAATAACTTGTACAAGCACACAGCTATCCAATTTCAACATTAAGGCCTACAACACAATACACAGGACCACAATTCTGCCATACCATCCATGGCTCAATCACAATATTCCTATCTACCGTATTAGATCTAAGGAGATGCCATCTAGGACTAACTAAAATCCAAAACATCCAATATTATTGTAAAAGTATAGCTAAATCTAAAAACCTGCGGAAGTTTAACAATAACCATAAAATAATAACAAACCATGTTAATCTAATTAGATTGTTTACATTCTATTACAAGAGACCTATCCAAATCTTCAATCCTTCGACATCTAGCTAATCTCTTCAAGCAAGTCCCTCTCCTTACTCTAACTAATCAAGTGTCGGCTTAATATTCTCATCTGGAAGAAGAAACAGCAAGAGTGAGCGTACGACTCAGCAAATATAATCATACATTACTAACAACAGTAGATAACAGTGAAAGTAATAATTGGATGGAGGAAAATATATAATCTCAGTAACAAGGAATCATGAGAGGAAAAATGGACATCAGGGATCATCTGGTTCGTATGTTTGCATCGGTTACGTTTATCTATTTTTATTACTTTCATTAATCTTTGTAGACTTGAGTTAGTAGGTCTTACTAACCAACGATACGAGAGAACGAGAAAAGGAATGTGTCAACCGCACATTCTAAAGCACACGGCTATATTTTAGGTCTGTAGTACTCGACTATCGGTTATATTTTTTATCTTCAGCACTTGACCATCGACAATATTTTAGGCCTGCAGCACTCGGTCATCTCAATTTGCCTCATATCCCCGGGGACCAGGGCAGTCCTCATTCTTTCACAGTAGTATCCTAAGGCATACCACGAATATCACCCACTTCAATGAGCAGCCAAAATATGTTGCCAAGTATTTCTCAGGTTCACACCGCGATGGACATGGTAAGCCAGAGAATACTACCCAACAGTATAAGTTCATTGTCCTAATTTCAAGATTAATCTTAATCCTTTGAGGGAGAATCCACAATTTGTCATACACATTCTTCACTCAGGGAAATCACATTTCCACCACATATCTCCATCCGGGAGATCAAATCCGTCATACCACACTTTGTGTTACGCGATTCATATCTTTCTTTTGGACCAATATCCTTTAACAATACCTTTCACATGCATAGATATCACAATGTGTGGGAGCAATACAAATTTCTTACCACATCATGCAAATTCTCACTTTGAGGTTCTTTAGAACTCATTTCTTTGTGAACGGAGTATAAATACATATTCTGAGGCTTACATCTACATTGAAACAATTAGGTATAATTTTCATAATAGCCAAATGGGGGCAAAGCATGCAAATGACCCATTCAAACTTGGATGAACAGTGTCAGGGGGCATTTTACAGCATCAGAACGCTGTGAACGGGTCAATACTTGTGAGATTGGATATCTGGTTGATACATATGCATAATTAGGATGAGGTGATTCATATTTTGAAGTCAATTCAACATAATACGAAGGCGGATGTATGCAATTTTCCTATTTCATCTTGGATGAACAGTAACAGTGGTATTTTAGAGGGCTCGGACACCGTGAATGGGTCGAAACGTGTGAGATCGGACATCCGGTTGATACATATGCATAATTGGGACATGGTGATTCATATTTTGAGGTCGATCCTACATAATATGAAGGTGGAAGCATGCAATTTTCTCATTTCATCACGGTTGAACAGTAACAGTGACATTTTAGAGGGCTCGAACGTCATGAACGGGTCAAAACGTGTGAGATTGGTCATACGTTCGATCTATATGTAATTGGGATGTGGTGATTCACATTTTGGAGTCAATTTAACAAAATATGGAGGAAAAATGGAAAACCCCTAATTTTTGTGGGTCAGGGTTTGGTGGAACTCCATCGAACGAATCGGTGAGCAAATTGGACAATAAATTACATAATCCTTGCTCTCAAGACACGGGTAACATATCTTTTATGATTTGGGTAGATATTGAGGCAAAAATACCCGATGATAAATAAAAAATTTTGAAAGAAAAAAGTTAGTGAGTTTGAGAACACTTACCTCGACGAGTATTACAAATTCTATAACTATCTCTCGGACGGATTCAGATTCCACGGCCTTAATCTCCTCCTTTCTCTCTCTAGAATTGGTATTCTCTCTCTCTAGATGGGTTTGGTTCGTGGACAAAATGAAAATCGTAAAGCAACACACGACTTTAAAACAGCCTGGTGCTCGAGCGCACAGGGAGAGCGCAGTGAGCGCAGCATTATTGCCCAGGCCGGCTCGAGCGCGCGGCGAGCACAGCCAATCTGGATTATGTGCTCTCCGTGGGCTCAATCCCACAGAGGGTGCGGATCAGGCCTACAGCAAGCTTATTTCGTGCTTTTGCCATTCGAGACCTATTTTGACTATTATTATCCAATATTTTATATCTTTGGACTTTATTTTTTATTATATAATATTAATAAGTTATGATTATCATAATTTAAAATCTAAAATCTTATTTACGAATTAATATTTCACAGCTTATAATTTTCATTCCCGATTTACTATTTTTGGTTCTTTGAACTTTTCAATCAGATTCCTCATGTATATTTTGACCACAATTTACCTATATTAATTTAATTATCTTCTAATTATTATGTTCTTAACCTGGAATCTCACAACTGTGGTGCATGAGCACTACTGAGGGACACTTTAGGCACAGATCTACTGCCATGACATGGTTGAGCATCCCTCGGGCATGCATTAGGCATGTACATTCTGCCAGTGAGCACTCAGGCACCGGCTAGCGTCCCTTTAGTAATGAGTAGTCTACTTTCCACGCATGGGATCACGTAGAGTGCTAGTTAAGCATCCTTTAATGGAATGTGATCAAATATAAATTTGACTTTTGACCCAATTTTATTTATTCTTTGACCTTAATTCTAGTTATATTAGTTGAGTTAATCAAAATTATGATAAAATTTAAACTTGAGGTTTATATTTCTCCATTCATAAAAATTTCATCCTTAAAATTTTACATACTTTAATAAAGAAACAATTGCAAGTATTTCTCCTAGATATCTCTTCTCTTTGTCATGTGGTATTTTCAAATGAATGATTTTCTCCATAAGACTTTCACCAGTGAAATTATTTTTGTCCAGAACACTTGATCTTTGTCACGAACTTAGACCAAGCAAATCAATTAAATAAATAATTAAATTTTAAATAATAATTAAATAAATCCTAAATCGAGTGTGATGATCAAACATACATGGGACCCAAATATAACCAACATAAGACCTCGTTAAATAACGGTTCGGATAAAGTAATCATGACCTGTTCTGACAGTCGTAAGTGAAATAACCAAATAATAACAACTCATATACATAATGAAATAAACTCATTAATTTTTTATATTGATGGGTACAATATACCCAGCCTAGAAAACCATTCAAAACCACATTATCCAATCCGATGGCGATTATCTTCGACGGTTGGTTACGGATAATAGTGACGGGCGGTTATCACCGGTGCTTAACTATGGATAAGATTCTCCGTTTATATAAAGACCTCATCACAAAGAGGAAAGGGGGAAGAAAATTGCAAGGCAAAACGGTCAAAAACCTCCAGAAAAAGAGAAAATGGAGAAAACTGCGAGAGAAGAAGAACCCTTGATCTAAAAGAGGAGCCCTTGATCTGAAAGGAGGCCAGCCCTCCATCCCAGGAGGTCAAAACAATGGGCAGAGAGCCCATAGAAAAGATCTTTCATCTTCCTCCAAGAGATCTCCCTTCTAGTGATTAATAATAATTTATAAACTCCCTCCTGAAGCATAACTTTAGGCCGTTCACCGGTTAAACGTCACAAAATACTCCACCCACCAAATATTTATCATCCATTTATCTTTCTATATTATTGGAAAGACCTCTGAAGTCTCGTTTTTAGTTGTATTGCGTAGGATTCAGGTTTGAAGCTATGGAAGGCGGATCTACATCAGATCGACCAGCAAAAAGATTTGATTTGCGGTCCCTGATCCGTATGATAATTTGAATTTCTGGTATGTAACAATATATATAATGTAAATATTTGTTGATGTAGACCCACTTTTTGTTGACAGCGATCGGATTTCTAAATATTAAAAATAACCCTGAATATTGACTTGCTTTTTAAAAATCTAATTAATTTAAGATATCTTTAGGGTGAATTTCGAGGGAATTTTAAAAGAGGGTAAGCAGTTATTGAAACTGCCGTATACTTAGAAATTTTATTTTTGATTTTCCTTTTTCAAAATTCCTCTCACTAATTAAATTGATTTTTCTCTGTACTGATCGAGTCAAGGCCGCCAGTAGAGAAAACCAATCTACAATAGCTATTGTTATAAATATATTGTTGTTATTATTATTATTATTAAGAATTTATACTTATTTGTAAAATATATATTAAATTTAGTTATAGATATATAGATGTGATAATTACATAAATTTTAATATTTAAAAAATATTATATAATAATTTTGTTGGGTCCTATTTCGAGGCCCACGATCAACGAAGGTCCAGCCCATTGCGCAGCGAGCCCACGTGACGCCCAGCTGGCGGTAGAAAATAAAAACCCTACAGCGCCTTAATAAGCTGCCAGGAGCGAAAAGCGAGCCAGCCAATGAAAGTATGGTCAAATCTACAACGGCGGCTCAGGCGGCTGCCCGCAAGCAGCCAGCCAATCCCCGCTCATGGGAAAATTAGGGGTGCAGGGCAGTTCCGAGGAGCTTGCCAGCTATCGCAAAACGATAGCCGAGATGACTGGCGCACTATGACAACGACCAGCGGCCACAGAGCCCGAGCAGCGGGCATTCTCGCGCCCAGCACCCAGGGAGCCTATAAAAACTCCATTTTCCCGCAAAACAGGGGGCTCCAAACTCTCAAACTCTCAGCCGTTTTGGACTCTAAATCTCTCAAGTTTCCTCTTAACTCTTATAATCAAATCCTAAAGAGAAAAGGTAAAGAAAAATGGATTCGGTAGGACTTTGTACTTTGGAGTCTTGAATAAGCCCTCACCTCTAAACATCCGAACCCTAACGCCTGCTCAGGCAACGGGAGTGAGTCACTAATTGCGGTGCACTAAGGAAGCCAGGCCTTCCATACCTGCTTATTGCATTCCCCACTTAAAAGCATAAGCACACTCATGCATCATCAGCACACATCTTCACACCACCCAGAGCGCGTGTGACATTCCCGTTTATTGCGGGAGCTTGTTGACTTGAGCGTCAGAGTGGTCATGGTGGGAGAAATCCCGCCGGGCGTCTAACCTCTTATTTATTAATTGTGTTGTGTAAGTCTCAGGTTAAGAGATACGGAGACCGGACCCCTATCCTGACGTTGCCACGAGCTAAGAAATCCGAAAGCTCCCTAATCCGTACGACAATCGCGGACCTAGAGACGCAACAAATTTAATAATTTTGATAGAGTATGTCAAGATGACACTATTTTATGTCTTTTAGACACTATATCAATAATTAACATTTTATTTATTTATATGCACACTTTGGACTTATTTTATAATTTTTTTTAGTGGGATCAATAACTTTATAGTTTTAGTAATTTTTTAACAAAATAATTTAAGATAGTTACTTGTCATTTTTCTACAAAAATAAGTTAAAATTTTGATAATTTTATAGGAATAAATAAATCATATTGATAAATAAATAAATTTTATAGGACCAACTTAAAATATTTAGTAGAATTAATAAAATATTTTAAATTTTATTCTCAATAGATACGTATATATATCTAATTTTTAATTTGTGGTTAAAGGCTATGAACAAATGAATTTGTGGAGGAGGAAATTTGACCACTCAAATTTTAATAAAATATATTGCTATTTATTCTCAATATTTATTTTTTCAAGAAATTTAAAAATAGAGATCTAAAAAGCATTAATAGCTTTGAGGAATCTTTTTATTAAAAAAAATTCTCAAAAAATATTAATTAAATTACTTCTGTATTTTCTTGACCTAGACTTCCTTTTGTCGCTGTCGTTGTTATGTGGTGCCCATATGGCTTTAATGGCAGCTAAATTAGGGAAAATCCAAGCATATTATCCACCACAAATAGCTTTGAACATTCAAAAGGCCGTGTTATTGGGGGTGAAGCTGAATCTACTGTCATTTGAATTTTACGAATGACAACAGAACGTTGCACGAGATAGAAAAAGAGAAAGAAGAGGAGGTAGGGATTACAGAGCGTATGGACCTCGATTTGAGTTATGATTTCATTAATTCTTCTGTGTTCTTCCGTCTATTTTGTTCTTTTTTGTATCAATTGTGCGTTCGAGTAGTTGTTGCAGTTAGGATTGTACAACTAACGTCTATTTGCGTAATGGTTTCGTTGTGAGGATTACGTACCCTAGTGAAAGAGGTGCTAGGGTTTGTATAACCTTTGCCGTTCTAGTGTAGTATGTTTTCAGACTCCTAAATCCCTTGATTTTTCTTCTAGTTAAGAAAACATTTTCACAAAAAATCCACCACCTCCTTTACGTGGGTCGATTTTGTGCCAGATGTTTACCTCATCACTGATTCAGGCGATAGAGAGTGGCTTGCCATCGGTGGTGACAAGCAACAGTCAAGCTTCGAGAGCGATAAGCAACAGAAACGGGAAAAAATCTATACCATTTACATATGATGTCCCGAGTGAGAGTTTGTGATTTAGACCCACTTTTTGCAACACATTGTGACAGGAATTTGCTAATCAATAATAAAACTGACCTAACACCAATCATTACAGCAAGTAAAGAAGCACCCTAATCACCTCCTGTAAGTCACCTTGCTGATCCCAAGATTATGCAAGCCTTTTGAATTCATTTGTTCTAACAAGAGGTCGAATGAGCAAAGGAAAAAGGCAACACAATCATGGCAACTCTTGCCCATGCATTTACTCTCCAATGTGCAGCTTAGTAATAACATCAGCCGACAGTGAGCCTAATGGGAAAGGATGTCCTCAAATTGGTCATTAGCCAGATACTCATCAAAGTCATCATCTTCATAGCGGTTATCATCGTCACAGAAAGGCTCTTTACTTTCTGATGCTGAACTTATAGTATTATCCTCGCTAGAAAGGATGATTGCTGGATATGAATGTTCTATGGAATATGTCATGCCCTCAAATTCCTCCACCATTTTCAAAAGGGCATCTGGATCGAGCTCGGTATCTTCTAGAAACAATGCCCTGCTAGACTCGAGAGCACGCTTCCACAAAAACATAGTTCTAGGGCTTGAGGTCATTGATTTGAGGTTAGAACCGTTCGGTTCATGAAAATCACCATTCGAGTTTCCTGAACGGGAGACATAGTTATGTTAGCATCAGCAGAATTAGGACCACGATTATATCAGTAGCTCTTAAATATTTGCAAGGATCACAGTAATAGTCTCACCCATTAATTAAAGTATTGGCAGCGGTATCCCAACCATATCAATACCACCCATATTGGGTGATATTTATCCATAACAGATGATGCAGCCGTAAAGAAGTTTTTTTTTTTCATTGATAATATAAAAACTAAATTATATACTAAAATTTAACATCTTTTATTATATATTTACACATTTGAAGGGTTTTAGTCAAATTCATAAAATTGAGCTCGATATCTTCTTTCTTCACTAAAATATCCAAACAAATCATAGAGTACGTGGATTTAGGCTTTTAAAAAAAAAATTGCTGCTAAGGAGACTTATCGAGTTATTTTTCCAGTATTGGGACCTTCCTATTAAATGTATATCGCTCGATATTTTGATCTATGGTCTCGCTGATTAGCTTCTACTTACAAAGCTGCTATATTTGCTGAAATTTCAAAACATCTTGGAATTCAAGAGGCCTCTTTTACTAAATAATGTAGGCACTTAACAAACAAGAAGGGTTTGCTTTTGCCAAAAAATTAAGTCCAGAAAATAAGAGGCCTTGTAATAGAGAGGGTTAGCCTAGTAATCAAAAACTCAAAACACATACAATTTATATTGACATTGAAAATTGGACCGCTAGATGTCTACAACAACTTCTATTTGCTGTCTCTTACATACCTGAACCATTCATAATGATACTGTCAGAGGAAGCCAGAGTTTCAGGTATGTATGGATACATAGACTTCCAATCATGTCCTCTCCACATCAAAATCTGCTCATCATCAAAAGAAAGTAACATGCAGGGAACAAGGTCCTGTCAATCAGAAGCAGCAGGAATTAGTGAAGATACGATGAAGTGCTGTAGGAAGAAAAGAGAACATAAGCTAGGAAAAAAAGGGAGGAAACATGAAAAAAGATCTAAAGGAATCATCAAATTAACCATATGATTGTCCGTTGTGACTTGAAGTTCATAAGTTTGAACCACAAAAAATCTTTTTGCAATGCAAAAGTCAGATTGTGTATATCTAACCATTCCAAGATTTTGTGTGAACTTTGACACAGCAGAAAGGTTGTTCTACTTTGATATGGAGGATATTATTTAACCCCCCAAAAGATATGGTGGATATGAATTCAAACCACAAAAATATTATCTTTGCAATGTAAGTAAGATTGCGTATATTCCTTACTACCCACTATGTTAGGGCCATGTGCATTGAATTGCCCTTTTATCTAGATTTTGATAATGGGATTATGCCTGCAAGGTGCTACCATTTTATAGTATGTCCTATATACCAGACACTTTTAGATGTAGCACAGGCTATTGAAGCCCCTTTTTCATGTACACATTTTGCGATTAACATGCAACCAATGCCCTGAGGACCTGAAAGAGAAATGCAAGCTAATATCTCTGTCGCTAGGTTAAACCCAAAACAATGAAGGAAATCCCTCCTCCACAGGATGGTCTTTTAGATAACTTTAAGCCAGTGTGGAGCGGGGTTGCAATGGAAAAAGAATATCCATAACTGCAATAAGTGCTTCCAGACTGACTGCTGACCAATTCCTTCCTTAACTCACCCTACTGTCATTTGCAGATCGCCTATTCGGATCTGAAAATCAAATCAAATCAAAGATTGGATTGTAAGTTTCAAATTTATTTAACCTGATAGGTAAGTGCACAGACATTAAGAAAGCAAAATCCAGGGACAGTTGAGGCTTTAAGGAATTTTGTTCAGGCTATGTATGGTACTTCCAATTGCAGGTGGTTCTTCAGACAATCATTTGGGAATTACAGGGTAAATTTGTGCAAATATATTGCCAAAGTTTGGAATATTTTTATCAGCTTATTGCCAACGATTGTAGAATATTTCATTTTTTCCAGTCACCGTGTTCCTTGTAATCGTGACCCAGAAGCTATAAACCACTCTTTCCTACATTCTGAGCGTACAAGACCA
>JAOVVI020014168.1:0-11595 GCA_028571085.2 Nepenthes alata | reverse complement strand
GGGTCATTTTGGTTCTCTAAATTTTTCTAAGTGTGGGGAGGGTCTTATACACATAATACCCCATGTGTGTGACCAATATTTCCTTAGAAATTTGGCAAAAATGGCTGCCAACAATAGTTTTCATCAACCGGAGTGAAAATTCCCATTTTGCATATTATCTTGAAGGATTTAATTTAAGGTATTCGGGTATGCATTGGTAAAAATTTTAGGACATGGAAACTTAGTATAGACACTAAAGATCATCTAGTATTAATTTTGTCTCAACCCGAATTTCTTATCATCTCCCGATTTACATCCCTGGCTTTCAGGTTTGAAGGGAAATTTAAAAGATTGGGTGTCAGGGTTTTGGGAAACGATTAGATGAGAAGTTAGTCTACTTTTCAATGATCAACTCGGATTATTTACCTCAAAATTCAGATTGCCTAACAAATCCCGAATTAATTCCTGGCTTTTAGGTTCAAAAATTAAATTAAAGGAATCAGCCTTGAGTATGCAAAAAAAAACTAAGACATAGGAGGCTATTATATTTGTCGAAGACTATTTTGGATTGATTTTATCATAATCTGAATTACATAAGTCATCCCAAATTACGTTCTTGGTTTACGGGATTACTATCTTTACAGTAGTTTTTCATGGCATGCCTTTGAATATTATAGTGGTTTATCAAGGAATACTATTTGACCACGGGAGACACTCTGGTGGCATATCTGGTATCTAGCCTTGTATACCAATGAAAGGTATAACATTCTCCACAGGATGTTAAAGATCGAGATATCGAGGCGGTGCCTTAGAATGTGTAAGCTACATACACATTCCATTCCCCGATTGTCTACTCCGTTAGCTAGTGAGGCCCACTAGCTCAGATCTAAAATGAATATGAAGATTTCTACATGTTTTAGAATTTAAAGAAATTAAAAATAAATTTTGAAAAGTATTTGTATCTTGAAAACGTATTTAATCATGTTTCATATTATGCATCATGCATCATACTTCTACTCCCTTCCTTTTGGTTTATATCGAGTATATTGCTTATGTCTTCACTATATTGTGTCTTATTAAGTATTTGGCTCACTTCTTACTGTTTTTCTGCCTTCTAGTGAGCATGCACTTATGCCCAACAAGATAGAGTAGTATTTAGAAGTGGGCTAGGCTTTGGACTGGAAGATCTTCTCGGAGTTATTTTTATTTTTGTGGTTTTGT
Source organism: Nepenthes alata (assembly GCA_028571085.2). Taxonomy (NCBI): domain Eukaryota; kingdom Viridiplantae; phylum Streptophyta; class Magnoliopsida; order Caryophyllales; family Nepenthaceae; genus Nepenthes; species Nepenthes alata. The sequence goes on along the minus strand of JAOVVI020014168.1, from coordinate 10,395 downwards.
GTACAAGTATGGAGACTTGTATATTTTGGATGGATTTGATGATGTATATTTTCGTGTATGGATGAAAGCACGACATAGTAGATTCCGCTACATGTATGGATGATAGTATATGCTTCCATAGGATCGTGATGATTTGTTTCAAGTACCTAGTAGCATCTTTCTCTACCCGATGTTGTGTTTAGATGCACAACATTGAAGCCATGTTTTGATGTGGATTTTGGATCCTCTGTGGTTTGAGCATGGTTGTCTAGATGTGTTAGAGTTGATTTGAATAAATTTATGTTTATTGTACAAGATATTATACAGATTTTGTATTAGTCTGACATCTGTATTACAGTCAGACCCTTGTCGATTTTCGGTTTGGATATGGTATGTCACAAACCCCGCTAAAGTCGACTATGTAGAATGGTGGCATCAACGTCTTGGTCATCTAAACTTTAAAAACTTGGCCAAAATCTCAAAGAAAAATTGTATTGAGGGCCTTCCCAAACTATCTAATGTCAAACACCATGTGTGTGACCCTTGTCAACTCTATAAACAAACCAAGACCATTCATCTCTCACTTGGTGACATTTTGACCTCTCGTCCCATTGAGCTGATCTATATGGATCTTATGGGACCTCTAGAATCGAGAGCCTAGGAGGTAAAAAGTATATCCTTTTGGTCGTAAATGATTTCTTTGGATACTCTTGGATCGACCTCATTCGTGAAAAGTTCAACTTAATCAAGTGAAAATTCTATACAAAAAACTCAAAAATGAAAATGGATCTTCCATTGTGAGAATACGAAGTGATCACAGGAAGGAGTTTGAAAACTCTAACTTCAAAAATTTTTGTAGTGAGGAAGGAATTCAACAAGAGTTCTCTGCTTCTATCACACCACAACAAAATGGGATTATAAAACGTAAAAATCGAGTCATTCAAAAAATGGCTAAAAACATGTTAGAAAGCAAAAATATTGCTATGCACTTTTAGGACAAAAATCGTAAACACAACTTGCCACATAATCAACCGGGTCTATCTAAGACTCGGAATAGATAAGATACCTTATGAACTCTGGAAAGGGAAGAAATCAAACTTGAAGTATTTTCACATTTTTAGAAACAAATGCTTCATTCTACATGATAGGAAAAATCTAGGTAAGTTTGATTCCAGAAGTAATGAAGGAATGTTCTTAGGATATTCCCTTAACAGTATAGTTTATTAAGTATATATTTTTTGCACACAAACAATTGTGGAGTCCATCAACGTCATTGTCAATAATATTCCTAACAAACTTCCTAGCACTGGTGATTGCCTTAATCAAGAAGGTAAACAATCTGAGCCTTCACTTGATTCAGTCTTGGCTAATATTTCTAATGACACCCAAGTTGCAGTTCCTAGTAAGGAACCTTTAGCCAGTGTCAAACTAAATCATCCGAAAGGCTTCATCCTAGGTGATCTAAGTGAGGGTATGAGACTGCACTATCGGGTTCTAAACCTGAGTACTTATACTTGTTATGTAGCTCACTTAGAGCCGAAAAAGGTTGAAGAGGCCCTGACTGATGAACGCTGGATAAATGTCATGCATAAGGAGTTAAATCAATTTATGAGGAGTGACATATGGACCTTGGTTTTCCGACCCAAACTTACAAATATCATTGGAACTAAATAGGTGTTTAAAAATAAAAATGACAAAAATGGTAATATTACCTACTACAAAGCTCACCCTATAGCTCAAGGATACACACAAGTGGAAGGCATAGATTACAACGAGACTTTCGTTCCTGTGGTTCGTCTTGAATTTATCTGTATCTTATTATATATTGCTTGCACTATGGGCTTTAAACACTATCAAATGGATATTAAAAGTGCCTTCCTGAATAGTATCATTTAAGAAGAAGTCTATGTTGAGCAACTAAAGGAATTTATGAATCATCTTTTTCAGATCATGTGTACAAACTCAAAAAGGCCTTATATGACCTTAAGCAAGCTCCTAGAGTTTGGTACGAGCGTCTCACCTGGTACCTTAATGAACATGGGTTTGTTTGGGATAATGTTAATAAAACCTTATTGTGAAAATGACTGAAAAATATATACTGGTTGCCCAAGTCTATGTTGATGGCATTGTCATTGACTTCCATGCTCATTCATTTGCTAACTGTATGGCCTCGGAATTCGAAATAAGTATGGATGGAGAACTTACATAGTTTCTTAACTTGTAGATTCGGCAACTCTCTCATAGTAATTTCATTTTCCAAGCCAAGTATGCTAAGGACCTTGTGAAATGGTTCAGTCTTAATAGCTCTAAACATATTCAGTCTCCCATGAGTACTTCATCAAAATTGAATCGTGATCCTGTAGAAAAGGGCATCGATCAAACTCTCTATCGAAGTATAATTGGCAGTCTCCTGTAATTATCTGCTAGTAGACCTATCATTGCATATAATGTTGGTGTCTATACCCGATATTTATCCAATCCAAAAGAATCTCATTTAAGTGCCGTTCAGTGTATAATTCGATATGTTAATGGGACTTTCGATTATAGAATTTTCTTCTCTAAAGACTCCAATTTTGCCTTGGCTAGATATTCTGATGCCGATTGGGCTGGCAATATTGATAATTGTAAAAGCACCTTCAGTGAATATTTCTATATCGGCTCTAATCTGGTCACTTGGATGAGCAATAAATAAAATTTTATCTCATTATTATTGTGAAAATCGAATACATTGCTGCGGGTAGCTGCTGCACATAACTTCTGTGGATAAAACAAATATTTCTTGATTACGCTATTATTCAGAACACTATGACCATTTACTATGACAATACTGGTGCCATCAATATTTTTAAATATCCTATTCAGCACTCCCAAACTAAACATATTAATATTTGACATCTTTTTATTTGTGAGCTCGTTGAAACTCAAGTCATCTCCCTTGAACATACTCCAACTAAAAACAAATTGGCTGATCGATAGCATGCATTTTTAATTCTTGAGAATGGCCAACGGTATTTTTTTTGCCTCCTGTAGAATGACTTAACTTCCATTAAAAAAGAAAAACAAAAGAAAAAAAAGGGGGAGCGAGTGCAAACTGCATGCGCCGGCTTGGCACCTTCCTTCAGACCTAGTGTAATATTCTAAATTTTTATCCGATTTAATTGAAATTATTTATTATCTTTTTGGGTAATATGAATGTGATAGAAATTAAATAAATATTGTAAAATTTTGAGAAATATGGATGCGACCTAACCGGTATTGTTGTCCAAGCACCAATTTAGATTTTAGAATCAAAGAAAAATAAAATAATATATATATATATATATATAATAATAATAATAACAAAAAAAAGAAAAGAAGAAAGGAGAATCAAGGATCAGGGAGAGAGAAGGAAAAGAGGGGAGAGAGAGAGAGATCGGTGCGGGCTGCGTCCGCTGCAACCGCCGGAGGTCCCAATGCCAGGAATGGAAGCCGATGAAACCCTCTTCATGATGCTATCGTTCACTTTGTGCATCGGTGTGAGTAGAGAGAGAAATCACGCCACCATCTATTTGCTGCCATTGCCGAAGGAAATCGGTGGAATCAAGATAAGTAAATCCTTCCATTCTTTTTGTGGATGTTGATTTTGATGTTATATGAACCAATTTTGGGAGTTAATTGGGTGAATCGGGAGACTTGGGGGAAAGAGAGGCACGGTGGAGAGAGGAGTTGTCGACTGCTGCATGCGCCGCCATCCATCACCGTCACTGTTGCTAGGTGCTACCGCTAACGTCACCCTCCGTCGCCAGTTCCGGGGTCATCGTTGGTGAACGAGGACATGAAGAGAGAGAGAGAGGCAGAGGCGTGTGAAGTGAGGAGAGAGGGAGGAGTGCGTGTTGGTAGAGAGTGAGAGGGCTCGATTCAAGTATAACTTGGAGCATCCTTTTGCAGAATCTATTTGGAATATAGTTGCGATAAGTATCCTCTAACACTATATTTGGTCTGATTTTTTATCTGATAATGTGTGATTACTGTTTGGAGATTTTACTAATATGTATGTTATTTTTATATACCCAATCTATTAATTTCGTACACATATATATATTTTACCGGTTATTCAGTAATTTTACACTTGTATTTGAGATTTCAGGGATTAAATTTATCATGAATTATTTGTTATATTTTAGTATTTGGTTCCTGTTTTATATTGAGAAATATACCCAAAGTTTCTACATAATTAAAATTTGAGAATTATGATTTATGGTCTAGTTATGTTAAAGTTGTTGATTATCTGTATATTTGCTTTTTATGAAAAAGCATCTATCAAAACTTAAGACTTAAGTCCATATAAATATAAAAATATACATATGTACAAACTTAATGAAATATGTAATATATATATATATTTTTCAAGAATATAAAATTATAAATCTGTATTAGGAAATTAGAACTCTACAATCTGTTATCTGTTTTGGTATTTTCTCTAGGAGTGAGAAAATTAAAAAAGACTATGAATATTTGTTTAGTATTTTCAATATGAAATATAAAAAGAAATTAAGAAATTGGATAAAAAAATTTTATTATAGATGATAGTATTCCCTAGCATGCCTTAAGATATTATAGTATAGATTATTGTCTGAATAAGTATCGTTGTGTGAGTTTAGCCTTTGATTGTGTGGGTTGAACACAATCCATTATATTCTCGGGTTGTAAATAAGGTGGATATAGCCTTTGATTGTTTGGACTAAACACAATCCATCCTCTCTTCGGGATGTAAATAAGAATGAAATATCGCTATATTGTGTAATTTTAGCCTTTTATTGTGTAGACTAAATACAATTCAAATATCAATCAAATACTCCATTAGCTGGTAAGGCCTATTAGCACTGATCCTTTAAGATAAATAAGTTTTCTACATGTTTGAAAGCTAAAGGAATTAGAAATAAAATAAGAAAAAAATTTAAATATTTTTCAAAAATGATATTTGATCATGTATTATGTTATATATGCATTATGATCCTATTTCGTTCATTCTATTTATTTTAAAGTATACTACATTTATACTTTATTTTTTTATACATTATTGAGTAATCGGCTTATTTTATTTCTATTTTTACTAACCTTCAGATAAGCAGAAAATGTAGGAGTTCTTGCCCAGTGAGCTAGATCAAAGGTTCGGAAGAGTTTAGGTTTGTTGGTTATGATGTTTAGGTATTATTGTATTTGGATAAGTTTATATCATTTTGCTTATTGTAGATTAGTTAGTTTAGTTTTTGGATATGATCTTTGATGTATTATGGATTTTTAGGCGATATTATTAGCTCATGTGGTATTTTTTGATGTCCGAAACTGCCAGTGTTATATTTGATCTTGGATAGGATTATTATTTTCTACTGGATTATTTTATGAAAGTAAGAGTGGATGTTTCACATCATGCATATTAACAAATATTTGTTAGGGATGTGTTTTTACTTCTGCAATATTATTGGATATGTATGTATATGTTGAATTAATATTTTTGTAGGTATCTTTCCTTACTAAAGGTCTGATGTCATATTTTTAGATCAATGTCAGTGCCATCGATATGTGACATGATTTTGGATTCTGTGCATGTTTAATTTATATATATTTGTGTGTATGTGTTTGTGGTGATTTATTGTGATTTGTATTTAGTTATTGACGAATATTATGTTCAGGTGGTATTAGAGAAGTTGTAAGGAGATCCCTTAAGGTCTAAATTTGGTTGATCTTGATTTGAGGCCTAAGGTGATTGATTTTGGGTTAAAGTTTAGGTTTGATTTATTCTGGGATGAGGTCTTGGGTCAATTAACTTGCTAAGGTGGGATGATCAAACTCGATTATCAATGTGTTGGTGATAGAATTAAGAGATGGCAGGATATGGAAGCTATGATGGACTAAGTACTCACCTAAAGCAGATTCTAGTTTTCGGTTTAGGTCTGTAAATGTAAGTGATTGATTAATTAGATTTTAATTAATGTATCAGGCATTGATGTAATATTAGGGGCGGCTGGTTAGAGAGTTGCCATGCTAAGTATATATTTACAAGTTGGGTTATGAATTTTGAATTCGTAGAAAAATCAATCGAGAGGTGACGGAATTGATATCGATTTTTTCCTGCAAATCGTTAGCGATGGTGTATGCCGGGTTTAGTTGGCATACGTGACCATATCTTGAAGTCATCTTGTGGTCACTAGGAATTTTTCGATTGTGTAAGTATTTGATGATGTTTCTTAGACGAAAAGATTAATTTGGTTTATCTTTTGATTGGTAAATCGAGAATGTTGTCAAGGTTTTCCCGAGATTTTGATTGGTAAATCGAGAATGTTGTCAAAGTTGTGCTGAGATCGGTACCAATTTTTAAGGATTTCGTATTGAATAAAGGAAGTATCGGTTGGGTGCCCAGTGTAGGATGCTTTAGAAACTTTGGGTGAGTAAAATGATTGATGAGGTTACATGTGGATGATTAAAAAGTTAGGTTCGGGAGATAAATGATTTGATAAGCGGGCATTGGAAAAGACTAATTGATGTTGCGAAGGTGTGCAATTTTCATGGGTCTAGCTGAATCCGGTAAGTTATCCATTAAGAATTCATCGAGATTGCAACATTCGTGGGGCATTTAGCCTGGAAGCAATTGGTATTCATCAAAATGAGATATGTGGGGTTTGCTTTCAAGGAAGGAAGGGCAAATTATCGACCATGTCGTTTGGATTGATCTCTGATGAATCAAGTAAATTGTAGTAGAATGTGATACTTTTAAGAATGATTTATCATTGTGTTATCCTACAGCGTGTATAGATGGTTGCCCTTGTGTTATGTCAGTGGAAAGCCTATGACTAGAATGTCTTCAAACCATGAGTCAACTGTTAGGATCTTCACTTTGAGGATTTATAGGTGTTGCTTATATGGAGATAGTTATCATCTAATTGACTCTAAAGGTTTATGAAAATTATTTCACAAAAAGGGAGTTGATCATGCTACAGTGTAAACGGGTGGATTCACTTAAGGGCCATAATGGTGAGTTTCAGTGTCGATCAAGTGATAACGTTGGTTAGTGAAGTTGTTGAAGGATTATACTTATGAGATATATCACCAATCAAGAAGAATATTATTGGTGATATTTTGGGTCGAAAGTTTTTAGATTTGATGTGTCTTTGATGTTTTGTGGGAGACGTCAGATATAATAAAGAGCTGTTGTATGTGATTGCTCTCAAAAGGATTGAGAATAGTGTTGTTGTGTCTCCAGGTGCAATATATGATTTTGAAGGAAACAAATTTGGGTGATGAGTTATAGTTGATTGGCGCTTCATGTTTGAGGGAGTTGTCCAAGTTCTTGGTAGTGAATTGTGGGTGAATCTGAATTTTCAACTACGTGAGATGTTTTACTTTTGGGAACAGATTTGTATTTTGAATATTGAAGTTATGAATTATGAATGAGAAGCCTCAATGGATTTTGATTTTGGGGTTGTCAAGGACCGTGACAAATATGAAGGCAATTTCGGTATTGTGGATTGGGTATTTGTGGATTGGCCAATTTATTGCCAAATTGAATAATGTATTGAATGGATTAAGTTGGCTTATTGGTATGCCAACGAGATGATGAAATCACAAAGTATTTTAGATTTGAGGTTCCAAAGATGATTTGAGGTTTATACTGAAATTTTGGACAAGTTCGCTTGAGACATTACTCGCAAAGTTAAAATTTGATATGGCAATAATTTACAATCAGACAATCGATTAGAATGGCGTAGTAGATATTTGTGAGCCATAGTCATCAGTCATGAGATTTGATCAAAGGGTTGAAGTAAGAGAGCAGATTTGTAGCCCAATTGGAGATTCGAGAAGTATAGTTAGATATTTCTGGAAGCATCCTTAAAAAGAGAATTTTGACTTTCGGGGATAAATGATAAATTGAGATTAAGACTCTTTAGGCCATTTGAGGTTTTTAGTGAATTAAAGAGATGGCCTATGAATTGGCATTGCCCCAAGTTTGGTGGATCGTTATGAAGTGTTTTATGTTGGTATGTTGAGAAGATATGTAAGCAATCTTTCATATGTGATTAAGCGTGAATTATTGGTAATTTTGAGAAACTATTTTATGTTGAGGTTTCAGTTTAGATTTTAAAATAGAAAAGAATAGGTATTAAGAATCATATTTTTGGAGAAATCATTTCATTGAGGTTAAGTTTGGAAGAATTTTTTTTATTTGTTTGAGAATTGATATGTGTAAATTTTGAGGATAAAATTTTTATAAGTGAGAAAGAATATAATATCCTAAATTTGTATCCGACTTAATGAAGATTATTTATTATTTTTTGAGTAATATTAATGTGATAGAAATTAATTAAATATTGTAAAATTTTAAAAAATAATCAAAATTATGGAGTGACGTCCAGAGCCTTGTGCTATTGTCTGAGTACGAATTTAGATTTTAGAATAAAAGAAAAATAAAATAAAAAATTTAAATATAATAATAACAATAATAATAATAATAATAATAATAATAAAAGAAAAGAAGAAAGAAGAATCAGGGATCATGGCGAGAAAAGGAAAAGAAGGGAAAAGAGGCGAGAGAAGGAGATCGGCGTAGGCTACCGTCGCCACTGCCGGAGGTCCCAACGCCGGGAATGGAAGTCAATAAAACCCTCTTCGTGATGCTACCCTTTACTTTGTGCATCGGTGTGAGTAGAGAGAAAAATTACAAACTGAAGCATGCATCGCTGTCTGTTCACCGCCGTTGCTGGAGAAAATTGGTAGAATGGAGGCAAGTAAATCCTTCCATTCCTTCTGTGGATGTTGATTTTGGGGTTACATGTATCAATTTTGGGAGTAATTGGGTGAATCGAGAGAGAAGTCATCGACAATAGCATGCGCCGCTTTCTATCATAGCCGCCGTCGCCATCGTCGTTTTTGGGTGCTACCGACGCCGCCTTCCATCGACCGTGCTAGAGCCGCCGTCAGTGAAGGGGGACATGAAGAGAGAAAGAGGTAGAGGTGTGCGAATGGAGGAGAGAGGAGGGGAGCGCGTTGGCAAATAGTGAGAGGGATCGATTCGGGTACCTCTGAGCATCCTTTTGGCAAATCTGCTTGGAATAAATTTAGGTAAGTATCCTCTTATCCTATGTTTGGTCTGATTTCGTGTCTAATAATATTTGACTACTGTTTAAAAATTTTACTAACATATGTGTTATTTTTATAAACCTCATCTATTTATTCTATATATGTATATATGTTTTACTAGTTGTTTGATGGTTTTACATTAGTATTCGAGATTTGGGGGATTAAATGTATCATAAATTATATATTATTTTTCAGTATTTGGTTCCTATTTTATATCAACAAATATATCCAAAGTTTCTGCATAATTAAAATTTGAGAATTATGATTTATGATCTATTTGTGTTAAAATCTACGATTATCTACATATTTACTTTTTTTGAAAAAGTATGTGTCAAAACCTATGGTTTATGTCTATATGAATATGAAAATATGTATCTATACAAGTTTAAAGGAATATGAAATGTGCACATATATTTATTTTCTTACTATTTTTACTAAATTTTAGATGAGTGAGAGATGCAGGAGTTCTTACCCATCGAGTTAGATCAAATATTCGAAAGAGTTTAGACTTGTTGGTTCCGATGTTTAGGTATTGTTGTATTCGGATAGGTTAACATCGTTTTGCTTATTGTAGATTAGTTAGTTTGGTTTTTGGACATAATTTTTGATATATCATGAATTTTCAAGAGATATTATTAGCATGTGTGGTATTTTGTGATGTTCGAAATTGCTGGTGTTATGTTTGATCATGGACAGGATTACTATTTTGTTCTAGATTATTTTGTAAAAGTAAAACAGGATGTTTCATATTGTGCAGATTCAAGAAAACTTATTAGGGATGTGTTTTTGCTTCCACAAAATTGTTGGATATGTATGTATATGTTAGATTGATATTTTTACAGGCATCTTTTCTTATTAAAGGTCCAATGTCATATTTTTGGATCAATGTCAGACCCACCGATATTGTAGCATAATTTTGGATCCTGTGCATGTTATATATATATATATGGTGGTTTATTGTGATTTGTATTTAGTTATTAACTGACATTATATTCAGGTGGTGTTTAGTTTATCCGGTCCGTCACACCTAGCGCAAACTATATGTGCCCGCTTGGTGCCTTCCTCTTTATCATCCAGCGGCCCGTGTACACCAACTCAAACCCTTATCTACCTCTTCTTCTCCTTGCCCAGTTTTCACACTCTCTCCTTCCTATCTCTCTCACCAACCTCCAAATTTGCCTCTCCTCTCCTTAATTTTTGGCATCTCTCAAGGCATTCTCCTTAATTTTTTCTTACTTCGTGCACCTCTTTTCACCATTAATTGTGGTGCCACTGTTCACCCCCTTTTCCCCGTGTTTGCCG